>JABEEJ010000613.1:0-21303 GCA_013363135.1 Fusarium brevicatenulatum
GTATATATTTAATGGCTTATTTATTAAGAGTTAATATTAGATAAGAGGGAAATAGAGTCTATTTTGCCTAGAAGGGAAAAAAGCTAATGTGTTATTTTTACCGAGACGCCGAGATCCATCTGACCGAGTGGCAGAAGTCGATGGCATCATCAATCAACCACATGCACTTAGGGGCAGGTCACGTTGGAGGTTGGAGGCAACCTGACCTGCCTCTTCATGGATACCTTGAGCTCTTCCGTTTCGGATGAACCAAGCATAAAGGGTATCCCCCGTCCGCTTGAAATCTGCGCCGCTTGAAGGGTACTAATACTTCTCCTCAAATGAGCACACCTTTGAACTGAGGTTACCTTGTTCGATATTCCTTTTGCGCCACTTCTGGTACCTCCTGTCCTCGCTTTCGCTTTCTTGTATCGCAGACGAACTTGGTCTCTTTGACAACTTTGTACCATATCTTGCCAGCTACTTGCAGACTCGAGGACACAATTATCCTTCTCTCGTTATTTGTTAAGTCCTTTTTTGGCCGGGATTATCGACAACTTGTCATCCTTTCTCTTGCAGTACTTCCACGATCTGGACCGCCGATCACACACTTATTGGAAACCCTGTTGCTGAGGCTGCGGCACGCCATGCGACAGTGATTGAAACTCATTCTGCGCCGACCGATACTCAGAGCCTACAGCTTCTTTTGATTTCTGGTTCTGCAACCATTTGCATTATACGACAACCCGGACACAAAGCTTGTTCGTGTCGCCAACGGTCGAACCACACTTATGGCATACGAAGGCGGCTATGGTGGTCAACAGCGACCTTACGGGGGCCAAGCACCACCTAGGCATGCCCCGCGACAACAAGCCAATGCGCCGCCACAACAGTATGGAGCATCACAACAGTATGACGAGTATCACCAAGACTATGGGTATGGCTCTGGACAGGATTTTGGAGGTCAACGTCAAGATCAGAGTTATGGTAGAGGCCCGCCTCCACAAGACCAATATGGGCGCGGTGGTAGCGTGGTATCCGGTCCTCGCGGAGGGCCCATTCCCCGTCCACAGACAGCTGATCCGCATCGTGGGCAACAACGCCCTCCTCGAGGAGGCCCGATGCTAGGACCAGGCAGAGGCATTCCTAATGGACACCCTGGGCAAGGCGGAATACGCCCAGGACCATATGCGTCGAATTCAGATCCCGCAGGTGAGTTTCAACCCTGATGCTATGACTCTCAGCTTACAATCGCATCCAAAGCACGCCGCCATCCTATGAACACGCCTCCTATGAGTCCTCGAGACGGGCATTTCGGACAAAAGCACGTGCCACAAGAGCGTGGACGAAGGCCAGACATGCCTTATGAGCAGCAGATGGTTGATCAAATGTCGCATATGGATATGAACCAGAGACCGATGGTGCCAACTAATGGACGTTCAAGTTCCGATGCCCAACGCAACCAGGGCGAATATGGAAGACCACCAGTGAATGCGGGTCGCGGACCCCCTCCGAGAGGTTATCCTCAAGGAGGTCCTCCACGGCAGAACCCAGGCTACGGAGCTCCGGATGGCTATGGAAACTATAACGATGGATATAACGGTGCTCGAGAGCCTCCTGTAGGTGGCTTTGGCCCACCGGCACGCAGCAGAACGATGCCTGTGGATGATATGCGACAAAGAGGCAACATGCCACCACCTCAACGGATGGACGCAATGCAATATAGCACTCCCGCTGGCCGAGGGATACCACAAAGACCTTCGACTGCTGGCGGTCACCGGGCACCTCCCCAAAGGTCGTACACAGCTGGGCCACAAGGAGGCCCGGGAGGCCACTATACTGGGGAGTATGATGATCGAAATGCATACCATAAACCATCAACAGCTTCTTATGACGAAGTTTACGATACCTATTTCGACAATCAACGCAACAGCCACCCTGAATACGGGCCAGAATCCCAGCACAATCGAGTCAGCCTGCCGGACTTCGATGCTGCACCAGCTCCAGGGCAACGTAGTTCGTTCGAACAGTCAATGCGTCCTAGCAATGAACAGCCTCAGCGAGGAGCCCACCAAACAGCCGTCCTTAATCACGCCAAGTCACAGCCGGTCCTTCGTCAACCTCAAACAGCTGTGTTTGAGATGGCTGGCGATGTGCCAGATGTCCCCGCAGTCCCACCGGTTCCACCGATGAGCAACTACCAGACTGCGTATGATCAGGATTATAACCAAATACCGTCCAGAGGACCTAGTGCACCAGCAGCTATGAATGGTGCTCGTACTAGTGGACCCATGAATGCGGATGGCCTTCCTTCACATCCTGCTCCTATCCGACCGGGTCTTATGCAAGATTCAATGGTTCATCTGGGTAACAAGCCAGCTCCCGTTAGAAATTACGGAGTCTCTACGCCGGCACCTCAGCCGCAACCACAAACTCAGCCTCAGCCACGACAACCTCAGTATCAACAGCAGCAACGGTCGCCACCCAGGAACAATAGCCAACGGCAGCCGGCCAGGGACGAAGGCCCTGTTACCACACAAGAACTGGAACATCTCAGAATGCTGATCAAGAACAATTCAAGTGACCAGGACGCGGCATTGAGACTGGCCAAGAAGTTGGTTGAAGCTGCCGACGTCTTGGCGCCTAAGATGCCAGACCCTAAGCAACGTACAAGGGCACGCGAGCGTTATCTTGTCGATTGTCATAAGATTCTTAAAAAGTTGGCCAATGCCCAGAATCCAGACGCCATGTTTCTCCTGGCAGATTGTCTCGGACGAGGTCTCTTCGGTGATAGCGATCATAAGGAAGCTTTCACTCAGTACCAGTCTGCTGCAAAACTTGGACACCCTGCAGCAGCCTATAGAACCGCAGTGTGCTGCGAGATTGGCCATGAGGAAGGAGGTGGTACACGTAAGGACCCAATGAAGGCAATTCAGTGGTACAAACGTGCTGCCACTTTGGGTGATCCTCCAGCAATGTACAAGGTTGGAATGATCTTGCTGAAAGGGCTTCTTGGTCAGCCCAAGAATCCCAGGGAAGCGGTGGGATGGCTGAAGCGGGCTGCAGAGCGAGCAGATGGGGAGAATCCACACGCACTACACGAACTCGGCTTGTTATACGAATCGGCTCAACCCAACGATGCTATAATTCGAGATGAAGCATATGCATATAGTCTATTCCTCCAAGCCGCCGACCTGGGTTACAAGTTCTCTCAGTATCGACTTGGGTGTGCTTTTGAATATGGATTACTGGGCTGTCCGATCGACCCTCGACAGTCCATTCAGTGGTATTCAAAAGCTGCCACACAAGAGGAGCATCAGGCAGAGCTTGCACTCAGTGGCTGGTATCTCACAGGTAGTGAAGGTGTACTAGGACAAAGTGACACTGAGGCTTACCTTTGGGCCCGCAAGGCCGCCATTGCAGGCCTTGCTAAGGCCGAATATGCCATGGGTTACTTCACAGAGGTGGGTATCGGCGTTCCTCCCAATCTGGAGGATGCAAAGCGTTGGTATTGGCGAGCAGCCGGTAAGTGCAATAGAATCATACTTGTGGACGACAACTGACGATAGTGCACAGCCCAAGATTTCCCGAAAGCTCGTGAGCGCTTAGAGGATCTGAAGCGTGGTGCAGGCAAGAACGGCGCGCGTCAGCGTGAGCGCATTTCCCGTAGCAAGATGGAGAGACAACAAGAGGGCGATTGTGTTCTCATGTGAACGATACAGTTTCATCCGTCTTACCTCAGACACAGAACGAGGGATGAACATGAATTTGATGAAGATAGCGGGACAAGAATCGATGCCTTGTAGGCACAAACAAGGGTTTCAGTCCCTGAAATGTATGAATTAAAGAAAGGGCGTTGGATACGTTGTCTTGGGACTAGCGTTGATTGCATATGGCGCAGATATATACCATCAGGGGCATTTCATAAAACCATCAGCATCTTGCACGTAATTGTCTACATATAAGAGGAGAAGAACAAATGAAAAGAACGGACTACTGCTCCTCGTTTGCGACAAGAATACCAATCAAACTATAGGCCCAGAGCGTCCTGAAGTATAGCTTATTCTTTGCAACATTAATTTGTATCTCAAGCTCCTCGCTAATGTGGAATTATTTCCCAGTTACATCATTCGTAATATTCATCCTTCATCCTTCATCCTTCAGCATGAAGGACTCGACTCACCACGGTGGTGAGTATCTCTCAAGAAGCACCATAACCTCCATCGCCGAACTGATAATCACCAGCTTTCCACCCTTTGAAAGGGTATTATGAGTGTGATGTATGGTATATGCGTCCATGTTCTTGAAAGACACACTGCACCTCAGTATATTAGTGCCCTATTACTATGAGGCCTCAGCCTCTATCTCACTTTGATAACAAAATTAATCAGCCGCAACCTTACAAATCATCTATAGTCAGAGAGGAAGGATCACCAGAATCTGTTCAGCGGCTTGGTAATCGAGGTCGTTATCCGCCAAAACTTTGCCTGAGGACCCGAGCTTAGATGCAGACAACTGGGACTTTTACGTACAAGATAGCACTTACTCGTGTTAATTCAGACGCAACTCAGTGTTGTTTCAAACTTCGTTATCATGGTGCAAATGAAATGGTAGGCAATGAGTTGATTGTGATCATCTGAGAAACCCCCCAGAGAGGCTATGCTATCACTTGCTGCGGGGCGTATAACTGTAATCGAGCTTGATCATAAACAGTTGGCATCGCTCGGAGACTATCTCGTCGTGTGCTCTCATAAGCTCTTTCTTTTACAAACAAAGGTCTTCGAGCCGCGAGCCACTTCTTATTGTTGATGATCTGAAATCTGAAGGTTGAGTATCGAAGGGTAAACAGAAAGGAATTGACAGGAAGCTAATAATACTTCATTCTAGAAGTTCTAGCCCCTTTCTAGAACCCGTTGAGATAAAAGAATACTCAATTACCCTGAAACGCTGCTGGCTCAGGGAATCCTACGTAAAGCAGGAGGGGGCCTCTAAATGCCATTTAGTCGTGATATTACCTAGCGAATTCTCATTTATGCCTGTCAGCTCTGGACGCGTGACGAAAGTCGATAGGGGCAGGTTTACAACACTCTAGCTACATATCCTGCTATATTGTGGTAGTTCAGACCGGAACTGGGAGGAGGACATCTATCAAGGCAAAGGTGTGGAAAGCAACTGGTAAACCGCTAAGCTAGTCTCTTATTGCACGAATATTCGACAGACATCACCAGCAACAGCCAAATTAATGGATGCACAAATCTGTTCTCAATAATACCACTAACCGTCATCTTGACTAACAGAAATCCTCATTCTAATCATGCTGGGTCTCGGTGTTCAATGCAATAGCACTTGCGTGCCAGGCCCTAGGTTGTAAGTAATAGCAAAACAGACAAACTCCGTATCGTCAAAATGAAGGAATCATGCGGTGCGCTCTCTCTCATGCAATAAAGGTGTCAAAACTCCAAGCAATGCCCATTTGAAATCAGAACTTCTCCATCAAATTTGCTCGAACTGTCCACATGCGTGCCCTCTTGCCGTAGATGTACATAGGAATTGTGCACAGCATGAGAAGCAGTTGGATTACACCAATCCAAATATACACCTTCTTCGGGCCATCGCCATGCAACCAATGCGTGACGAAGAGGCTGAAAACAAGTCCATGCAAGATATTCTTTGAAAAGTTAAGCGTCACCAAAGCCTCTCCAGCGTATTGGCGGTAACTGTCCACACAGAAAGTGATGGAGGTAGTCGACCCAAGGGAGCAACCAAATGACACGACTCCAAAGAAGAAGGTAGGGACCATCCAATGATCTTTTTCTTCTGCCGACCAGCCAAAGCCCATGAGGCCTATGCATGTGCTGATAAGGATGGGAAGGGCCATGACAAGACGGAACTCAGGCTCGTAGAGACCGCCATTACGCCTGGACATGATCTTGACGATAATGTCACTGACCTTGCCAGCCACGCCAGTACCCAGGATACCACCGATGAAAGGCGAGATGTACACTAAGCCTGTCTGGAGCGCGGTGAAATTATAAGAATCCTTGTCGCGGTATATCATGGCAATCGACTCAGAGATGACGATAAGCCAACCCACAGAGCAAGCATACACGGCAGCTGACCAAAGGACCGCGGGGTATGCGAATAGAATGAAAGGGCGGACCATGACCTTGAGCCAGCTATCACTGTTTAGCCTTCCATGCCAGGGCTTAAGCTGTTGAACGAACGACTTTGGAGGCTGCTGACGGAGGTTGTGTGTGTAGGCCTGGATCTTGGGCGGACCCCGGAGCTGCGAGGCATCTAACTTCTCGTTCTCGAGGTTTGGACCTAGCTTGAAAGACGCACTGTTGGACTCACTTCCAGTCGTGCTGCCGACATCCCCTGGGGCAGCTGGGTTTTTACCAGACGGATGGACTACCGCCTTAGGCGAAACTGGAGTCACAGGTGCTGCTGCATCCTCAGCAGCGTCGCCAGACTCAGCAAAGCCAACATGGAGATCCCGGCCTCGATGAAGAGCAGCAGGTGATTGGCGTCCATCTTGAGCATGGTCCGCATCTGCGAAGTGCGCCTCAGTCTCACCCTGAAGTAGCCCCTCTCCACCAGTTTGCGGAACCGCATGACGAGATGAGAGTCGGCGAAGGAAACTTGGACGCTTGGATGGATGCTTAGGCCTTGCGTGAGGGGTGCGATCCCAAAAGGTTTCCGGGACAAACAAGAAGAGAAGCACAGCACCAAAAGCAATAATCATAGCCAAGATCCAGAAAACCCAACGCCACGAAAGACCGCCAATGATGACGGCACTGACAAGGGGGACCAAATTCTTGCCGCCAAGCAAAAGAAGAGTATAGATGCCAATGCGGTAGGCTCTTTCATGGAGGAAGAAGATCTCGGCAATTGTGGCTGATGGAAGACATTCAACAGGGCTAACAGCAAAGCCCTGGAAGACTCTGGCCGCGAGGAGAGAATTGAAGCTTGGAGACCATGCTGCCCATAGTGATGTCCCAATGAACAGGATCGCACTGCCCAGATATACTGGGCGTTTACCCCAAAGGATAGCGGTCGGTGAGAACACAACGGAGCCGAGGCCCATTCCCATCATGTAGAGTCCAGTGGTCAAAGCGACCCTCTCGACATCAACGTCGTATGTCTCTGCAACGTCGGTGAAGCCGGCGGCGATAATGGGAGTTGTGCCGCCGCCAATCATGCAGTAGAAACCAAGCGACAAAAGAGCAATGTCACGTTTCCAAGCAGGCCAGTTCAAAGGATCATTTCCTGATTCTTCAGGCTGTGGTTCCAGGATGATAGCCCCATCGCTTGTTTTCTTCTTGCCGTCACTCTCGTCGGGGGAAGCATGGTTCTCCGCTACTGAGGCAGCAGCAGCAGCAGCAGCAGCAGCAGCAGCCGCCGCCGATGAGGCTGATGTCCTTCGTGTATCAACAGGAAATCCAGCAGGAATGGATGAGTGAGATGTTCTGGCGTGCACATTTCGCAGACCAAGAGGCTCATTGCGATGTGATGCCAGAAGAAGCACGGAACCTATAACGCGTCAGTCTTGCGAATTTGATATAGAAACACGCGAGTTTTTGAGCTTACCTGGAACTTCAATAGTCTTTTTATCGTTCAGAACACCCATGCTCCATCTGGAAGGTCCGTACGATTCGTCTGGCCTAGCACCGGTAGGTCCGCTGCCGCTGCCGCCCAGGAAGCGCCGCCACCTGGGCACATCTGATTTCTCTGACTGCATGAGGAGGACTTTCTCAAGCAAATATGCAAAGGAAAACTGGAGTTTTGAATTTCACTTCTGATGCGTAAAGAGGGGTTCTCGAAGAGATGCTTGAAGAGGGGGGATAGACCTTGATGGATACTTCGATTGTAGGTGTCAAATGGATAATGATATAGGGGAAACAAAGCTTCCTTCTAATGCAGGGCGCGTCCTCGAGGAAGGAGAACCAAGTGAGGCTGGACACAGAATCCTAGGTACCTTAGGTTAGGGAGATTGGATGATGTATAATGAAATTTGTTTATAGGTGAGTGTGATCGAGACGGGAAGCCACCTAGTTTCGTCGCGAAGCGATGGAAGGCATCAGGGTCCCAACAATTGTGGAGTGTTCAGGTCGTCACCAGCTGCAAGCCATAAGGGATGAAAAGGTATATGGCAAAAACAAACCCCGCCTGTAATCATACAACGGAAGAGGCAAAACAAGATGAAGAAAACATGCCACTTTGGCTCGCTGTGAGGAACATGTCCTCACAAAGAAACAATACGAGGAGGCGGTAGGGTTATAAGTAAGGTTTCCATGCCTCTAGGCTCTCCCTGATACGGGACTGGACTGGACTCGTAACGGTCTACCTGGCACTACTCGACGGATAACGCGAGTAAGGTTAACGTTGGATCACCAGGCTCGACTCCTACTCCACTCCCGTGCCTCTAGGCCTGGTGACAAAGGATCTATCCCATCATCTTGCTGGGTTGGGTCGGCTACTTGGCGGGAGCGGCGGCAGTGCCATAGCTAAGGACGATTCCAGGTTAAACCAAGTTTCGCTTCTGTAGATGCTGCACGCGTGACCGCCTCGTTGTTGTTTAAACGATGTCCCGTGCGGTCGGCACTCTGCAGTATCTCTCTGCAAGCTCACCACTGGCCCATCTCACTGCAGCTGCCCCAGTAAACAATGCATCCCCCACCTTGTGAAGGGTCCTGTCGCTGGGGTCATTACATCATTCCTGACATGGGCGTCTTACCATGTCTCACCTCCAAATCTTCGCTTGAATTCCATTCTACCGAAGCATTTTAGGTCCAATTGCACTTTCAGCTTTGGCAATTGAGACTGTGATTCATCTCCTAGATTATAATGCACACATTCACCTTACGCACTGGGCTCCGGCCTTTCCGTAACAAGGCACAGACGATACCTCGTTCATTCCAGCGAGCCTTGATCTCTTCGACGACATCGCGACAAGCCAAGAACCAGATATACGCCCCGTAAGTCAAATTGCTTGCTTTGATAGATCACATGTCTCCGCACATGTTCCCCCCCTTGCAACCCATTTGTCGATCGCTGTCTTTGTCTCCCTCCGCCGAGAAATAGCTTGTCTGTTGACCGCCAGCTAGTATCCGCAACAATGACTCTTTCTCGACCTACCTTTCACTCTCGACGTCGTCCTGGACCCCCCTGCTGACCCTGTGGACCGCCTCATGGTGCTCAACCTGCAAAGTTGTAGGCCCTCTCATCAGAGATCTTGTTGAGTCTGGTGTTGGCGAGGAGGAGGGAGGCGTGTCTCTCGCGACTGTTGAGTTTGATTCTCCGGATATCATGTCAGGAAGTCCCAACTTAGCCATGACTTACATGATCACCAGCATTCCCACGCTCTTAAGTTTCGATGGCGGGGAGGCACAAACAACGACCAAGCTATCAGATGCCAGAAAGCTCGCGGACAGGGAGTTTCTGAAGGAATGGATCCGAACTGAAGCCAGGAGACATGGTGGCCGTGGAGGAGGTGGTGGTGGTTCGTCTATCTTTGGAGGTCTGTTTGGCAAATAGGGCAACACCAAAACTCATCAATGATCTGTATAATAGACGCGATCCCAGGATATTTTCTGCCTTCTGAACCATGCCAACAATATCACAGCCAGATATCTAGAAGCTCACGACATCAGTAGCACCCATCACAAATGCTCGAGCAACATCACCACGTCAGACTGGGAGACAGGCATCTGTTGCCTAAATTCTACTCCCTTCAAATAGTGGAAATACTTGCCATTGCTCGCTCTCGGTCACTTCCCCGATGAACATCAAGTTCAGGAAGATATATTAACCTTGGCGTTTGTTTGTACTGCCAATATCAAATGTCAAGTACCACACTCAAGGATAATGCAGGCTTGGCCCAATGAAGCCCGTCACATACTTCTCTTCCAGGTTAATGTATTCGCTACCTTGAACATTGGATGTTGTTGATACGCCGAACGAAAAATATCGACTCAAACGAAGCCTTGCCCGTTGTGTGAGGCCCTAGAATTCATGAACAAATTCGTGTCATACGCAAGTCACCAGCGAAAGATTCGGCCAGTCCAGTCTTAAGAAATGGCTAGTTAAGGTAGATATAGACACACCATCTTCTCATGAGCGTTAGCAGGCTTGAAAATTTTGTTAAACTTGATGACGACGGTACTCCATCAGAGAACAGTTCACCTAGTAAGGCGATGTTGAATATTCCCTCCCAGAGATAGAGCACAGAATTCGCGAGGTACTGAGTGTCAAGGTTAAATTTGCAATGATTTTCAGCTTCGCCCCTCCTTGAACGGCCAAGTTTGTGAATGTTGGCAAAACGTAATCAACCGGATGGAAAAGACCTTCTTCCACAGACTCCTACTTACTCGTATCTCAGATTTGGACATAATACTTCACACATTTTCTTCGTAGTTCATATTTCCAAATGTGATAGTTAGTGTTGATTTTGCCTATCACCTCTCTATCCATGGTGTCCTCTCGCTCCACTAAGCACTGATTTTCTCGCACAGTGCCACCCAACCCTCAGAATATTTTGTATCAACTTAATAATTGTCTCCCGTATTTGGTTCCCGAAATGGCTTCCACTTCACGGATACCTCATCTTTTGGAGCCCTACATCTCTCTGCCTCCAGAGTCCTCGCTCAATCTTGTCACCAGCGTGCTTGGTGCAAGCGCGAACTGGCTGGTTCTGCGCCATGTGTATTCATACCTGAGAGGAAGTGCAGATGGGGATGAGAGCACCAAGGACACAGGCGTCATACTGCTGAGCTTCATGAGAGATGGTGCCTTTTGGAGAGAGGGCTCTACAAAATTGGTAACAAGTTCACAGACAGGTCAATGGACCATTTGTACAGGCAAATACTAATATTTGCCAGGGCCTTGATTTAGATGTCCTAAGCAGAGCAGGACGCTTCACATTCATCGATGGCTTCTCAGGACTCTATGGTGAAGCTAAGACCGGGGCAACGGGTACACGAAAAGAGAGAACGCTTCGGAGTACGGAGCTTGCAGATATCAAAAGGGAAATTGAAGGCGCTATCACGGATTTGCGTGTGTCGCGTAAGATCCTTATCATCGACCAACTTGATGCGCTTCTCGCTGTCACCGATGACTCAACCACAAGTCTCACGCTTCAAGACGCCGTTCTTAGCCTACGAAGTGTAAGTGTGCTCAGAAGAAGTGTGTCAATCGCTAAATTCTTCGCAGCTTGTTCACAGTACGCTACTCACTCTGTCAGCCGACGTGCCTCTTGTTGGTACCCAAGTTACCACGCTTGAACGAGAGCACGGCAGCCTCGTGCTTTCTTCAGCACATCAAGCTGACATGGTGTTGGCCCTACGGATGCTTGATACAGGGACAGCGAGGGATGTCAGTGGAGTAGTACGTATTACAGGACCTGGAGCAGAGACCTTGGGTGGTGCTACTGAATATCTATATCATGTTGTTGCGGATGGCGGGGTTAAGGTCTTTGAAAGAGGGACATGATGGATGCTAAATAGAAACCAAAATCAAAGCCAAGAGCAACCGTCGTGGCATGCAAGATGTTGGTCCTAGAACCGCCGCTTGAGAGCCTTTCAAGTTGCAGGCCATACCTCAATCAATATAGTGTCATGTACGAGACGTGAGTTGCCACGACAGTCGACCAACTTTTTCCTCACATATGTCCGCTCAATGGCCATAGGTACGTTCATGCAGAATCAAGATGCCATTTCAGAACCTCGTAACCGAAACCCTATGGAATCTCAGAAGAGCAAAAGGGTACTTTTTTTTTTTACTTCCTTGCTCAAACATGTAAAACACCATGCCCATGCTCCAAGCCGCTCCTTTACGCTCCTTTCATCCACGAACCGACAAACACGACCGCCCGTCCCAATCACCACCCTAACTCCGGTTCCAACCAGATTGTCCTTGGGTCTAGGCTCATGTTATGAGCCGCCATTGCTGTTTTATGTTTTCGAAGAGGCGGGTGTTTTAAACGTCCGTGGTGGAAGAGGGTTAGGCCGGAGAGGTGGTGGAAGGGATCAGAAGGGATACGGTCCCCATTTAGGCCTTCTCGGCAGTAGCGCCTCGAGCGCCCTTGGGGGTACCAGTCTGGAAACCGTTCTTGAATCGTCGGGACACATCCTTGAGGTAGCGAGTGCGGCCAGTGCCAACGGTCTTTCTTCGCTTGGCCTTCTCAGACCAGTTGTCTGTTGATGTAGTCAGCAATGCTGTCCAAGAGCGTCGAGCAGTCGACATCGGTTTATCGACGCCATCTGTGAGAAGTTCACGTACACTTGCGGATCTTGGCAGCAGGGTAGCCGCAAGAAGAGCACTCATGCTTCTGAACGTGAAGAGAGCGGCGACCTATTTCAGATCCCATCAGTATTTCCGTCCACTTTAATGTTTCCAAGCCTCGCTGTTCAGACATCCCTCGATTCCCGCCATCATTTAAATTCAGCGTCGGTTATATTTCGAATATCCGTTGCATAGATCGAGGGCTGTCTGAATAGCGAGACAAGAGGGCATAAGAACTAACCGCATCGTCGGCACAAGGTGTGCGTCTTGTTGTGACGCTTACCGAAGCTGGAGGTACCCTTCGCTGTTGAGACGCATTAGCATAAACTCTTAACTAATCGGGAGAAGCATCGTCTGCTGTTGTTTCGCGAGCAGCTGACGAGCGGCGACGTACTCATCTTGGCTGTGGTGTTTGGGCGGTTAGTTGAATGGCGATCGAGAATTCTTCAATTTGGGAGACCAGCGGAGTGAATTTTTGGAGTGTGGATTGTAGGTGACCCTACTACACGTGACCTGTCACCTAATCGATATCTTATCGCCCATTGGCCCGCTTTCTTAACAAATCAATCAGATAACTTATTCGCCAGCGATTCCACGATTTGGCATTGAGGGCATCCCTTGCTCTCGATCATCTCCTTTATCTTCTCACTCCACGCATCTCCGCCAGCAAATACCCCATCACAGATAGTAATGCAACACAGGTTATTATCATCACGTTAATAGGCAGATGGTTGCCCTAAGGTCAAGCTGATTACCTAATTTTCCAGACCCGAGGGCAGCTAGCTCAGGCAGTTCACTCTTATCTTATCATTACGCTCCTAGAGTCAGGTCTAACTGAATTATACTCGTAGCACTGCGCGCTGTTAAAAAAGACAACCCTAGGAATGAAATGAACTGAATTGTGCTATTTTATGATGACAAGGTGTAATAATATTCTGTTCTTTGAGTGGCAGGCCTCGACGAACATTTGGAATATGCGATTGATGCTAGAGATCACGAGTCGCCGAAGTGCTGATGGATTAGTCAAAAAGATTATAAGCAACGGGCGAATTCAGGCCCGAAGCGACTGCTTTTGATGTTCTTTCCATTTCATTTCCCTCTTTTCGGATGACCAGTACGCTTGATGGAATAAGTGAAATAGCATGTTTATGAGATCTGGGATTCAGGTCGCGGTTCATGGGTAAATGGACTTCTCAATCAAAAATTAACAGCTTGAGAGGCTCGGGATGGTGAGGCTTGTCTGAGATGTGGATGGGGTTAGAAGAAGCCTAGTATTAGCTAATGCTCTTGCGGTCTGAGACTCACTTGCCAATGAGTGGCTGTAATGGTGCTGAGCCTCTAAATTGCCGCTCTCATCTGTCTGCGCTCTTTTTCAGTCTGGCTGAGCTTCCTCAAGGGGATGCTGGTCCTCCTTGACCTACAGAGTCTCCCCTTCGCCTGGCCTTGCCTCCAACTACTGCTGCCCCTTCTTCTTCCTCTTTCTCTTCATCTAATTTGAATGGCAATGATTTTTGTAAGTAATTAGTAAGTTGTTGCAATGAGGGAACCATACATGACGTTGTAGTCGGCACCCGAGTGGCTACTTTCGGGAGAGGCCAGTATGCCAGTCGTGATGAAGACCTCTGGTGGTTATACTCACTGACTGGTATCACTTGCCGGGGCTGCTGCGGGAAATCGACTATGAAAAATTGTTCTTGAATGATCCTTTTGTGATTAATTCCCATAAGGCCGCTCTGCGGAGACATGCCAGATTGCCAGTCTTCAGTGGTTGTCGGTGTCCCCACTGCCAACGTCAGCGCCCCCTTTTGGAATTATTCTCCTCTTCCTTCTCAGTCAAGGTAGTATCCTTAGACCTCTTATGCTGACGGTATCACCGTTAGAATTGGTTTCTTTCGAAGTCCGGGCTTTCGTTCTTGGCCGCATTCTTGACTTCGCATCTGTGCTCAATGCCAACCCCCTCTTCATTCTCCGCCCCAGTCATTTTCTTGAGGTAAGTCATCATCCCGGTATTGCAGTCGGTGCTTGTCATGGGACTTGTAATCCTGAGTCTGAGATTTTAATTCATGTGGCTGTCGGATATTGTATTCTTGTGATGTTCTTTCGTATGATAGATGGAGTTGTCGCATGGCCGAAGGTGAAGTCGTGACTGTGCTGCGTCACGGAACGGGAAGTGTCTCACTTGTTCTCAAATGATTCCCGAACCCCGGTAGACCTATATATGATCAAGTTTCTGTGCCTCTAAATCATGCTGTTCTTGATTTTATAGCAGCTCTCAAGTATATTCACCAACTCAAAACGTCTGGAGGGATAACCCGGGTCCCCACCCCTGACCCGTGCTTGGAAATACCTGTCTTCATGAGCCCAGTTGAGCGTATATACTTCGGTGCAGACTTCGGCTTATGTCGCTGCAATGAACAAGAACTCGCAGGTCATGTCGTAGATTAGCCCTGCTGTGGTCTTTTGATGATCTTGAACAAGGTGCAGATTGTGGTAGTAACAGATATTGGAAAAAGTCGTCTCTTTTCATCACCAAGGATTTCCTATCCTTTCAGCCCTACGATCGCTCTTTACCTTCCATCACTAACACTGTTCACGCAATCACGCCGCCGCCACGATGGATCTCGTCGACGGTTCATTCGAACCGACCTTGGTCAAATGGATCAGTGAGTTTCGAGACGCATCTCGGAGATGCTAATTACTAGCTTGAGGACTTGTAGCGGAATGCAGGCTCTTATCGTGGTGAGGTATGTCTCCTGTTAGGATCCCAGGATCGGAGAACTCCATCCTGAGCTGACTCAATGTTGTTCACATCGGAGACTCTGCACGCCCATGATTATAATGGCAAGCGAATTCTTGATACAGGGGGTACCGGCAAGGATTCTAGTTGCGAAAGAGCTTATGTTCATCCGTATCAACGAAATATTATTCTGTGCTGGCATTGATAGAATGTAAACCATATGTGCCTGGGGTAGACGAAAAGAAAGCAGCAAAACCTCAAGATCCTAGGTCGCCTCGTAGCATAGCGCGTAAGACTTGGGTATTTAGTGCAGGGCGTAAGGTTCCATTTGGCGAATTCTTAGAACATGAAGTAGTACTGGCTATCGATCAGCAATCCTCAGCATTACTACTGAAAGTGATGGTGCCAGGTAATGAGACTTTGGCTTCTGCTTCGACGTGTCAATATACTTGAGGTTGTATCAAATGTTTTAGAAGTTTGATAATGAATCATCTACATGTCAACTAAGCTTGCACACGTGCAGTCCCCAAACAGGGGGTAGTAAAGGCAATGGCGACACAATCAAAGACCATATCACTCACAACCCCTCTAGTTCTAATGTTGTGTCGGACCTTGATCAAGGATCATGATCGTGCAACACACGGCCATCGTTCGCTCTTACACATTGCCCGAGAGCTATTGCTGCCTACGTTGCAACTCCTAATTACCGTGTCGGCCGCCAATGTCTCTGTAAATACATTGAAACATGGAGTCAGTGGGATCATCATGAGAGTTGGTATCTCCTGCTGGCGCTTGAAGTGTGGTACGCGCCCAACAGGCCTCTGTGGATTTGGCCATGTTGTCTTAATTGGGCTGTCATCATGCTTAATCTCAAGATTGGGGGAGCTTATGTATATTCTCTAGAACAACTTGGTGCCTATCGAGTAGTGTACGTTGTGTCGTGACGCATGTTATTATGCCTTTGGACTCAGGGGTAAGATGGCACTGCCCGTGACTGTCAACTAGAAAGAACAACATCTACCGACTGACAAACCGCACCTAAGAGCCTCCCGGTCTCATACCTATATATGTTGTAAGTACTCATACTGTTACCAACAAAAAGGCGAAGTGGCCTAGTGGTTAAGGCGTTTCCTCGACTCGGCGGCGGCACCTCCATCCACCCATCCATCCAAGCGGCGGCGACGGCACCTCCACCCTGGTTACAGGGCGATCAGGAAAAGATCCTCGGTTCGAACCCGAGCTTCGCCATTCTTTTTTTGCATTTTGCTTGATTCTGTGTAGGTAGGTAGGTAGAGTTGGCCATATGTGAGTGAGGTGTTTTCATACCGGAAAAGTAAGCGTGTTCAGGGATCAACTTGTACATTATGAGAAATTAATCTTCTATTCCTCGATCTATAAAAGTTTATAGTTATGTTGCGTCCATCATGAGTTGTCTTGGTACGAATGATATAAAGAGATCGTTGACCGCTGCAGCCTATCGGAGAAGGTAGCACGCCCACGGTTGCGACACGACTAAATCAATCGTCTCAGCTATCGCCTCAGCTCCCTGGAATGCAAAGGGGAATGCATTTTGGCTTACAAAGAGACTGAGAACCTGTGGTTCTGTGGCGGCTTGGCTTCCAGTGCTCAACCTTTCGCTTTGGGAGTATATCTTCGTTCCTGCCTTTATCTGTATTTCTTCTTCTCCCTTTCGGGCTTCACATTAAACAAGACATTAGTCTGAAAGACGTTTCATCTGGGCTGTGTTGAATATAAATGGCTTTGTGACTGTTTGATCTGCTGGTGAAGCTGATGACTAGTAGTGTGAGTTGTAGTTGAAGATTGGAAATTGGGAAAGCAATAGACAAGCTGATATAGGGTGTAACCGTCGCTGTGCAGCCAAGAGTCACGGCTCCGAGGGTAATACCTGCCTTAGTTTTCTTAAAACGACTTGAAGGCTTGTGGTACGCAAATGAGATCCGACATGTGCTTTACTTGTCTTGATCAGGCACCTGACTATCGTGTTTTTACTGAGACACATGAGTTACTAAATGGCGATATACTTAAAATGATCTCTTTATCTCAAGCGGGGTGGTGTTGTAATGCTCTTGAGATCGAATTGTAACCTGCAAGTCTTGAGGTGAGAATACCCCTTTTTACCAGGAGCCAACCCACATGTAGCAAACACAAGTCAAGAGTTGAATTGTAACGTTCAATGTAAAGAAGGAAAACGACTATCTAGATATGGTTAAAATAATACTCTATTAATTCATAGTTTATAATATAAAAATTAATAAGAGCAAAATAATCCTTCTAAAGAAAGACGTATTATCTAATGCTGGTCAAACCACAAGGAAGCACATAAAGAAAAGAACTGGACTTAAAGGACTTTACAACTATAATGATTACATTTTGAAGGAAACTCTCGAGCCTGCAAAATACAACTCCATTCTTGACTAAGGGGTTGCCAAAAATGTACTTTCTGTTCAAAGACATGAAGCTGGCAGCATTAAGTCACAAGGGGTACTAACCACCATGACATACTGGAACATTTTTGTACTCACCGTACATGGGCTGTTTAATGTGGCTTCGAGATGGACTTGAGTTGGGAAGAAGGTCGTGCCTGCCTCATGAAGAGTTGGGAAGGAGCTGGGTGCCTGCCTCAGGAAGAGGGAAGGAGCAGGTCGTGCCTGCCTCATGAAGAGCTGGGAAGGAAGGAGCATGAGGGACTGGTTGAAAACCACCATGACGGTAGCAATTCTGTTCATTCTACCAATTCAACTGAATCGTGAATGCACTCGTACCAAATAACGATTTCTCCATTTCTCTATCTAGAAGAAAGACACTTGCGATTCACAATGAACACTACACCTACATCACCTTCATTCTCTCTTGGTGAAGCTAGCGGCCAGGTTATCGAGGGACCTTCGCCAATTTCTAGCAGTATCGAATCCTCCTCTGCTGGTAAGCTGAATTTACAATTTACAAATACCCCCTTCAGTCTCAATGGCATTTGAGAGGTGTTTGAATAGCATTTAAATGGTGTTTGAATGGTATTTGAATGGCATCCATGAAAACCTATGTTGTCTTGGGATTACTTCTGGGAAATACACAGGCTCGGAAGAATATAAGCTAACTGAATCAAAGGCAACTCCTCTATCGCCCTGGACGGTCCATCAGGCTTCCAATGGCTAGACGGCAATGGGAAACGCAAACCAGAAACCGTCGACCTGACGCTTGAAGACGAACCAGAAGTCATCGACCTGGAACTTCAAGACGAACCAGCTGAACCACCGAGACCAGCCAAACGACAGAAAACCGAACCTGCTGTTGATAAGACTTCCAAAGCATGGATCCAAGATTTCGATGCAAAGCATCCGGTCCCTGCTGATGATCCCGACGTCCAGCGTTTCGCGGGCCGCATGGAACTCCTAACCAGACGCCTCTGTCAACATGCTCGCTCTGGAGATATCACAGCTTGGTACCGGCTGTTACATGAAGAGCAGGAAATTTCCCCTGGATTCAAGGCGGAACTCAGGAAGGTCGACCCCGTGCACCTACTCCACCAAGGTCTTTCCCACATGCCTCGAAAAGTCCAGCAGCGTTTCGGAAAACAGGATCTACAAGTATATGATCTTTTAAGCCTACCAGAATTCCCAGTCCATTGCCCTTACCACATTGTATACGTCGACGTTTCAATAAGGGTCGGAAAGGCAAACATCATACAACGGGTTTCACCAATAGTCGGTCCAAGAGCTCGTCGACTCGTCAAAGGTTCTTCGAAATATGACCCCTCGATGGATACAACGATATATATCGGTTCAAGCACCAACTCAGCCGGTGGATATGTCCGTCTACGCGAACACGAACTTGCGGCTAATGGGAATCGAAAATACAAAAATAAGCATTGGGACTTTATTAAACAGGAAGACGTTGTTCCCAACTTTCGAATTGGCGGACTCTGGGATATGCCAGGAGTTCTTAACCAAGATACCCCGGAATATTTGCCGGCATTCTGGGAAGGTCTTCTTATGGTTTATACTGGGACGTATCATACAAGTCACCCAGAAACTTGTACTCCGCTCCTCTCAGCCCCCTCATATCAATTGGTCCAAGAATTGCGTACAGGTCTGCCATTACCTGACTTCCATATGCAGTCCCTGAACATAGCATGGCCATTGAAGCAAGGTTTCAGATCCAAGGGCGCATTACCAAAGACAAAAGCTGAACAGGCTTGGGATGCTGAAGTTGAAGCTATACTGGCTGAATATGCTGCAGAAGCTGAAACTAAACGGGCTACACGGGCTGCAGAAGCTGAAGCTAAACGGACTACACGGGCTGCAGAAGCTGAAGCTAAACGAACTACACGGGCTGCAGAAGCTGAAGCTAAACGGACTATACGGGCTGCACGGGCTGCACAAGACAAAACCGTCCAACAGATTCTATCGACTCAACATGCCATGGACAACGCTGGAAAGCCACAAGAACAGGCTCAACTGGCTCGAGAGTACGAGGTCCTGATCGCAGACATACAAGCCTCTGGGGCTCCCTGGGAGGATTTTGACCGTCTCTTGGAGACAACAGGCCCCAAGAACCCCAACTACGTGGGGCCTCATAAGCTTGATAGTATGATTGTTCCAAGTAACCGTCATACCAAACCCAAGCCCGTGGTTGAACATCGATTTGAATTGTTTCGATGGGGAGTTGATGATCCCGAGACTTTTTTCAAGTCCAAGAGGCCAAGGGAGTAAATGCTTGATATGCGGCATTGCGAGAGATGATGCTTGATATGCGGCATTGCGAGAGATGATGCTTGATATGCGGCACTGGTAGGGGGCGAGGAGGGTGAAGGGCGTGAGGAGGGTAAAGGGCGTGAGGAGGGTGAAGGGCGTGAGGGTGAAGAGCGTGAGGGTGAAGGGCGTGAGGAGGGTAAAGGGCGTGAGGAGGGTGAAGGGCGTGAGGGTGAAGAGCGTGAGGGTGAAGAGCGTGAGAGGCGTGAGGTATGACAGCCTTGGGAGGACAGCCAGCCTGACGCTAGGAGCGCCAATCCGGGCTATTGGAGTCCAACGCTCTTCGATCTTTGCCAACGACACATTTGACATCGCCTTGCCAGAAGCACTATCCCCTGTTGTCGGATTTCAGTGGTCTTCGATCCTCGTCAACAACATATTCAACAGATGCCCAGAGTCTGGTCTGGAAGACTTTATAATGTGGGGCCAAAACGCCCAACCGACTTCTTCAATTTTCCAATATCCAACCTTGTCCATTGGCGTTACGCCCCTCACCACCCTGGCAACGCTAAAATCGACCGCCTAGCCTGCAACAACGGGTTGGCTTCATATTATGTCAGTCCCACTTGCTATGCAAGTCCACGCCAACTACATCATTGAAGCTCCTATATGAGCCTGGCGGCGCTTCGTTCGTGACTCGCGATATGCAGCATTCGGAGAAGAGATGGCATGAGAAGCGGCCAAACAACAACCCCAAATATTGGTTCAAGCAAGAGTCGCTACCACGTCACAGATGCAACAAGGCATCCCGTTTTTGCCGCCGCCAGCAAGTATAAAGCACAGCGTATGGAGGGGTCTTCCTTGTCCTACTATATTAAACGAGCAGAAAGGGAATGCCACAAGCTCTCTCTGCCTTCGGAACAAAGCACATTGCCTGTGTTACAAGGAGAGGGACGGAGGTGTGGTGGGATTGATACATGATTGACAATACGGGATTTTCAACGGCAAAAACATACATTTCGGACCAGATCAATACGCGATAATTCTCCGCCTCCGAGTCAGCGGAACTTGCGCAACCTCGGCCAGGCAGACCTGATCGCAGCGAGAGAACCCCTCGTTATGCATCAGTGCTCGGCGCTTCCAGTGGACTCCTGGCAATTTAGTCGGTGGACTGAGGGAGCCATCGAATATTATGAAGCCAACTACAAATTCACAGCCATAACAACTCTACAACAACAACTCTGCAACAAGTCTGCAACAAGTCTACAACAAGTCTACAACAAGTCTATAACAAATCTATAACAAGTCTACAACAATAACTCTACAACAACCCTGCAACAAGTCTACAATAACAAGTCTACAATAACAACTTTACAACAACAACTCTACAACAACTCTGCAACAAGTCTACAACAAGTCTACAACAATAACTCTTCAACAACTCTACAACAACAGCTTTACAATAATAACTCTGCAACAACAACTCTACAACAACTTTACAACAACTCTACAACAACTCTACAACAACTCTACATCAACTACAACAACAACAACAACTCTACATCAACAACTCTACATCAACAACTCTACATCAAC
>JABEEJ010000614.1:0-32811 GCA_013363135.1 Fusarium brevicatenulatum
CGAGGAGATGAACTTCCACGGGTACCTCAATGGTTCTACGGAGAGCAGAGGCGGCAACTATGGCTACCCTTTCTGCTATAGCCTGTGGTCCGTAAACACCTTTCCTGGCAACGAGCGAGTGAAAATTGGCGAACAGTTTGGTGCTGATCGGCCGTCTGAACTCTCTCGTCGAACCGATGAGGAATGTCAAAGGGATTACGTTGCTCCCGTCCTAGTGTACCAAGCCCAGTCTGCGGCTATAGGCCTTGGATTTAACCAGGACGGCACACGAGCAGCTATCGCTTTCCATGGAAGCTGTAAGTTATCATCCCACTTTACCTTAGGCCCCTCCCCTGAGCCAGTTGACTGACATACCTTTCTCAGGGAACCGTGCCGAAGCGGCGGGATATGCAGTCGGAATCAATGACTTCAAAGATGGACAACCTGCGCTACCCGCTATAAGAAGCAGAAATGCCACCCAAGCCATCATTTTCAACAAAAGGATGCATAGATGCAATGAGGAGTGTTTCCGCCCTGTCAGCGTGGCCTGGGACAAGAAGAATCGGTTGTTCGTCTCCTCTGATACAACTCGCGAGGTTTTTGTGCTATATAATACATTGGAGGCTCACCAAGCAGATAAAAACAGCACCAAAGGGCCCTATGTTTGGGGAGGCAATAAAGACACTAAATAGTAAACGATAGGAATATTTCTCTGGGTAATTTAGCTTGAGCTTAGAGTACTTTTTACTGGGTTTATTTTGGCACTTCTCTTTGAAATCTGCAGTTTTCTAGCTCCTGACGATAATTCAGTCTTTACATTGACGTCCCAAGTCGGAACAACAGCTTATCTATGAGTCGTGAGCATAGCTGCTTGTAATTCCATAACAATTGAATATTCAAGGTTCGATTACATAACATTTCTAAAGATTCTCAGTTCTATTACTGAGCTAGATGCTCTCATCATCCATCACAATATCTCACCAGCAAGTAACCTGGTCCAAGCCTCGTGATATACGCAAGCCCATACATAGCGCTCGTTATTCGGCTACATTCGCGCTCGTCACATTGCGTCCCACATCAGGATCAAGAGGTCATAGCAAGATAATCACCCTTTTGTTTGCCTTGAACGCCTGGCTCTCCTATTTGTACTCATAGTTGCGTCGCGCTTCGCTCTGCCTCCATCTATTCCTCAATCGTCTTGACGCACTCCCACTCGCCTCGGAGGTTCTCCTTCCACAACGACACCTTGTTGTCCTGTCCGCTTACCGCCAGCACATTGCCGCTGAGTGACCAGCTAACTCGCCACACAGCCGCCTCAAAGTTGAGAACCTTGGACTCCCACTGGGTGGGGTTTGAGGGGTCGGATGTCCAGATGCGGACAGTCTTGTCCTGCGAAGCAGAAGCGATGTAGGACTTTTGGAGGACAGTAGGGGACCAGGCAACATCGCGAACCCAGTCGGTGTGTCCAGTCAGGGGCTCACGCTCTTGCTTGTATGTCTGAGAAGCAGCATCAAAAGCCCAGATCTTGAGGACGTTGTCGCTGCCGCCAGAAACGAACCGTCGGTTGCCGGTAGCACCAGGACCAGGCGCGCTGCTGACGATGCTTCCAGGGGTAGTAGCGGGAGCCCAGGAGACAGAGTTGACGCCGAGACCGTGGGCGGGGAAGATGGTGTGATCGATGCTGTTATCCTTGAACTCGAGAACGCTCACGTTGCCGTCGGAGGAGGCGCATGCTAGTAGACAGCCAGCCTCATGGGGAGACCACGAAACGACGTTGACTGAGGCCTTGTGTAGATTGAAATCGTAAATTCGCTGCCATGCGTTGTTCTGTCCGCCCTGCTCTTTCCAGATAAACACCTTGCCATCGTAACCAGCCGATGCGAGGATGTTGCCGTACTTGGGATGCGCCCAAGCGACACACCAGACGGCACCCTCATGTCTGTAAGTCGACCCTGTCAGCTTCCCCTCCTTAGGTAGTATGGGAATATGTCAAGCCTACCCCTTGAGAGTCTCGATCAATCGCTGGGTTTCGCCCTCAATCTCAAAGATCTTGATCGTCTTGTCGCCAGAGCAGGTAGCTAGCTTGCGCCCGTAGTAATCGAGGACAGCATCATGCTGGGAGTAGCTGTCAGTATGATTCGAAGTCGCAGGGAGATATCGTGTCGAGCTTGGCAATGTGTTGCATAGCTTCGAGTTGCATCGATCGGGAGCTGAAACGTACAATCATGTCCTCATGACCAGAGTTGGTGATAACTTGCGCCGACTAAAGGGGTGGGTTAGCTATAATAGAACAAGTTTGGTTTGGGTGTTGTTGCTCGCTAAAGATGGGACAAGGTGGGAATCTCATGATTCATTATCACTTACCATCTTGCTAGATTTCACACCAAAGTTACCGCGCAAAAGGAAACAAGAAAAAAGGATGAGATATAGAAAAGGTGGCTATCAGAGGACACGATACCGCCCATGGCCTGGAGCTATCTGAGGTGGCCCGCGCCAGACCGTGGCGGTGGTGACAGTTGGCCAAGCTAGAGATCACGTGGCTAAAAGCGTGACCGCGACTTGAACACCCCCACTTGCCGCATTTGTATCCGAACGACGCAGTACGTACCGAGTTCAATGTTGCCTCGGTGCATGGAGTCTTCCCCGGAGTGGACGGGGGCACATCAATCACGAGCCATCGGGACTCGGTCTTGAATTGGTAACTTAACTTGGACTTGGCCTTGATTTCTGGGGAAAGCGGCTCTTGGATTATTCATCTTCAACCTCGCATCTTCATCCTCCTATAATCAGTTTTCAGCAGCTTCAACGTCAGACATTCCTACTATATACGCGCCACTAGACCCATCACATAGGCCGAGGTATACTACCTTACCTACCTACCTTAATCAATACTCTCAGCATCTTCATCATCCCATATATCCAACGTCTCACTCAATCATGGCGGACGCTTCGTGTAGCGGAGGAACGCCCTTCAAGCGTCTTATCGACCATCAGGCCCGGGATATCAGCCACCATCAAGACAGACTCATAGATCGCGCCGGCCCTCAAGGCCATTCTGTAAGCACTCACATATTCACCAGAGACTCATAAACTGATCATCATCAGTCTTTCAGATCTACGCCACAACAAATGCAAGGCGCAGATGGCTTTGGCGCGTTCATGGATGGCCCATCAACTCTTCCAGGTATTCCTCAGCATCATGCAGCAGGAAGATTAGCAGCCCATGCCGCTGTCCTTGAACAAGGACACTCGCCAGCCTTTCACGCTACGCAAGCGCCACAGTTTCGTCAAGGGCATCATTCTCCCTCCGTGGACGTCAGCAACTGGGCAGCAGACTTCAACCGCTTCGCAAATCAGTCACAGCAGCGTCAACCTCTTCAGAATGGCTTCGCCCAGCCCGCACCTCAGATGCATCAACCAGCTCCCCAGATGAACTTTCAAGCCGCATTCGTTCAACCAAACGCCGCTTTCGCTCCTATGTATGGCCAGGCCAACGGTGCTTTCATGAACGGCAATGCTGCGACGACTCAAGAGGCGGGGTTCGATGATGAAATGTCAAAGTGGATGGCTAACAACGCCGGTGGCGGGATGGAAGAGGTTGACGCCATGATGGACCAGATGGCTCGTGAGCTGGAACTCAATGACGCCGCGATAGCACAAGCTGAAGCCCAAGAATCCTCGCAACAGGAGACAACCACTGAGCCGACATTGGAGGCTAACCCTACCAACCTCGCAACGCCAGATATTGCCAGCCTTTCTCTTGAGACAGAGGAGCCACTGGTCACAGAGCCTGTTGAGGCGACAAAGACAAAATCGGAAGTTGCAGATGCTGCAGAGCGTCTTCTTGAGTCAGTCGAGCATGAGGATGGCGAGAAGTGGAAGAACTCAGTCTTCTTGTCGTTAATGCGAGATTTCCGAGATGGTAGGAAAGACATCATCGACAACGAGATTCGGGAAACCCCGGACAACGAGGGAGCTGTTGCGAAAGACACTCAGTGACGCCTGCGAGAACTTGACGAAATCAGACGCACAGCCTCGAGGCTACGTTTACAAAATCATGATACTATCGAACCTTTTTCAGCGAATTTTAGTGGTCCACGTCAAGACGAGTTGACCTCACGGTGGGAGATTGGGTCATCAAACGACTCGCTGTGGGATGCAGCCTCGTTTCCTAGTTCTTGCGCCGAACATCTCAGTCGAACGACCTTCTAGGATAATAGAAACATAACTGATCAAGCCGGACCTTTAAGGTCCATTGGCGCAGAGGGTGGTCGCTTTGTCCAGATACATAGTGGCTATTCATGCACATACAACATTGTGAGAAAGTCATCACCGGGTACGAATCTGCTTGAATCAACAGGTGTTGAAATGACCATAATCTCAAGTATAACTGAATCATATTTTCAGGCTGATAACAGCGGGTTTATGTACCATTGACAGTAAAAAAGACGCATGTAGCCAATGTACAACAAATCACAAATCAAAGGACTTAAACGAATCAATAGGCATTTCTTTTCATAAGCGGCCAGTCGCTCCCATAACTCCAGATATTCCCTTCCTTTCATTTGTGGCCCAAAATGCACTCCGTTACATGACTCTCGTTCCTTCTCGCATGATGCAATCTTGAGTAATGACAGAAAATCAGTGTTGACACGACGGATATATAAGAATCGTGTCATCCAGTAATGGCCCCCTTAGTCTTGTATGTATAACGCCGTGATATCGAAGAAGAATGTGTTAAGGTGGAAAATGACAGGGCTCGTCATGTATAAATGAGCGAGCCCGTGCCAATTAAGGGCAATATAAATGAGATCAACTCTTTATAGTGACGTCCATGAACAACCACAATCCGTAAGTGACGGGTTTGTTCGTTTCAGCAACTGTCGCAGCGCTTTCTTGGTCTCAAGTTCTGAGCGCTTTGTGAAGGTAAGGTCCAGGTCATCGACATCATCATCCTCTTGTTCAACAATGACCATCACAATCTTCTTGCCATCTTTTGTGAGCACCTCCGACGTATCTCCATTACCAGTGATCTCGTGTTGAGTGCAAGTCGCCACGGATTGCTCGCCCCATAGAAACCGGCGCTCAACCATCTTATAAACATGGGGGAACACGGGCACAGGTTGCTTCCAAGAGCTCCACTCGGCCGTGGGTGTGCTAGAATAAGTGTTGTATGTGGTAGTGGCACCTCCAGAAACAGTCGCTGAGGCAGGGGGGTGATAGGTCGAAGAATTTTCACCAGGGTAAATAAAGAACTCGATGACAGTGTCTGGCCATGTACATATCCAAGGCTTATCACCCTTCTTGGCGTTTGGGGGGGCCTTGTTCTTAAATCGATGGAAAGAGTTGTAGTCTTCGTATTCATCGTCGCCGTCCCAACCACGCTTGCTCAGGGCAGCACCGAACTTCTTCTCGGAAACGATGACAGTCTTGTTGTACTTTGTCCTCATCCACCAAGCAGGACCGCGTGCAAGTTCCAACGTGTCGTTAACTAATACCATAGGTGTTGGCTGAGGAATGCTGGGAGGTTGAGCGCCCCACGGAAATGGTGTGTCCTTATCAGGAATAGCTTTGAGGGTCATATTGTAGCAAGGTTTGGACTTGGATTTCGTGCCATTATCGATCTGAATCGACCACATGGGAATGACAATGTCACAGGACCAGGCCGATGACTGTTGCGAGTCGTTGAAACAGGCATTGCTATTCTGAGGGCTAGGGTCAATATTGGGAAGAGCAAAACGCCCTGTGGCCATCCGGGGCAAGTCAGTCGGTATAGCTGTGATGATCTCAGGATCATATGTTGTCGTGGTCGGCGGTTGGTAGGAATATTTGCTAGACTGGAGTTAGCATAGTAGTGAAGGTCAATGGCAAAACTTACTCATTTGGATCGGGGGGGTCATCTGTGTTATTGTTATGGTTTTTCGTGAGCATAGTGCCAATAACGGCACCCATGATGATGCCCATAAGAATCAAGCCAACAAGCAGGAGGCAAATAGCCCAGTAAGGTACAATTCCCCAGAGCTTCTTCTTTGCCCGACGTTGCCATTTGTTGGCAGTAGGCTTCTCGGAAGTTTCGGCGGCGGCGGTGTTGATGTCGTGATGGCTGGCGTCGGAGGCATGGCTTCTGACTGAAGGCCGGGTCCTCGGCAAAGCTAGGTCATCATCCGTTGACGAGAATTCAGGATCGCGAGTTGCCATGCCAATTCCACCAGCTCCTGGAATTTCCCTGGTGGGTGATGGGGGTTCTGACACGGGTGATACTGGCGATACAGGTGTTTGCGTTGCAGGTTTAGGCACATAAGCATTATCCGGATATCTGGTGTAGGGCGGCAGTTCCTCCATATGGCCCAATGGGCCCACCAAATCGCCTGCCTCTTCTCCATCCGGTCCTAGTTGTCGCTGATAAGTTCCTCCCAAGCCATTGAATCCCACGGGAATAGAGGGTGCGCTGCTCTCGCCGGACGTGGTGTTTTGTGTATAAAGAGCATATGGATGAGTTGGAGCTTGAGCGCCTCCGTAAGAGCGATCCTCTGGTATGACTGCGTTGGCGGTAGTTGATGTAGTAGCCACACTCATTGTTCGCTGAGGATACATCTGATATGGATGAGAGGGGCCAGATGGGCCTGTGTATGGACTTTCGGCACGAATAACCGGAGAATCGGATGATAGGCTGTGATTGTTGCGTATATGGGATCGGTCAGCCGTTGATGTACCGTCGTTTCGAAGGGCAAGGGAATCATGATTTCGGTGAGGCTTGGAGATGCTAGAAGGTCGATTGCGGATAGCAGGAGCTATTTCGTCTGATCCAGATACAAGGGGTGCCTGTGATGACTTTGTAGATGCTGATTGTTGGGAAAAGGATTCAGTCGATGATAGTGACGATTCGGGTTGGGTATTGGAGTTTGAAGTCGGGTTTATGGAAGAGGAAGAGGTGGCATTATCGGAGGGTCGGAAGCCATCCGCTACCATCATCGCACTGAGGTCATAGTCATCGTCGGCACCACTACCAGTGGACAGCCTCAAGGAACGCGAGCGCCGAGTCGATGAGCGACGCGAGTTGCTAGTGTCCTTCCCGTTGCTGGGATCCATGGCGTGGTGAAGAGGGAGGCCAGGGCTTCAAGCCAAAGACGCCGACAAGGGCGTGCCCTACAAGTCGTTAAATTTCGAGAGGTTGAAGTCGAAGTCGAGAATCAGAGGGGCGATGAACGGTGAGGATTCGAAGGGGAGCGGTCGGCAAGCCAATGGCGAAGGGAGTCGATTTCGGGAGACAGAGTCAGATAAGGAGACAGTCTGTAGCGAGCGAATATTGAGTTCGAAACGGGAAATTCGAGGACTCGAGTCAAGTCGATGGTCGGATGAGCGAGAGTGATTTGAGAGATTGAAGACCGATTCGATTCGATTGATGGTGATGATGATGGTGATGATTTGTTAAGTCGTGGTTGGGATGGATCGATGGGGATTGACAGAACTGCAAAAAGCCAAGAAAGAGAAAGCGGGTTTCGAAGAGGAGCGAGGGAGCGACTGGGAGTGGCTACACAACAGAAACAGAAGGAGGGAGACTGGGAGAACAGACCAACAGGAGACGAGCAGGCGCCATACCAAGAGAGGATCCCGACTTTCCCAGCGGGCTTTGGTGGACCCAACGCCCCAACCTAAGCCAGTCAGAACTGGTCTGGAAAGGGGAAAGACCTCCAGGGAGTCTGGGCTAGGCTCAAGATGGTCTAGAACTGCCTGAGCTAGCAATTCAGCGTAGGTTTTTTGTTTTCCTTGGACCTGAGTTGAGTCGACTACCTGAAGAGTTCAGGGCGCGAGAAAGCTTATTAAAGGCCTAACTCGAGACACAAAGAAGAGGCATGCACGAGGAAGAGCACGGCTGTGCGACACTCTGCACATTCTTAATCCCATCAAGCGTCCATGATCTGCAAAAGATTAACTCTCTTATCTGCAATT
Source organism: Fusarium brevicatenulatum (assembly GCA_013363135.1). Taxonomy (NCBI): domain Eukaryota; kingdom Fungi; phylum Ascomycota; class Sordariomycetes; order Hypocreales; family Nectriaceae; genus Fusarium; species Fusarium brevicatenulatum. The sequence continues at coordinate 7,930 of JABEEJ010000614.1, forward strand.
GAACCCTCCGTGTTCCCCAATGTGTGTCCCCTCTCTCCCCATCATCAGAGGCTAGAGAGGGTAAAAACCACAAATCCCCCCCTGGGCAGCGGGTTGGCAGTGCAAGTGCAAAGTGCCTGGGGCCAGGTTTGGGACGGTGGACCTGGGCTAGGGGCGAGTGAGCGCCCTGGGATCATGCGATTGGTGGACCGAGGACCCCGTTTCGAGCAACAGCCAGTGAAGCAGCTTGGAGCGGTTTCAGCGAGCAGCATTGGGCTTGTCTTTGTGGATGGATCACTAATGGATAGGTTTCATTCCTGCGTCATTGGTCATCGGAACTTGGCTGCTTGGCTACTCGCGAGACTCTATTTTTGAGGGTTTGTGTACGGATATGCATAGTTGGGTGTTGATATTGGTGTTTACGTGGTGGATCCTCGTATTTACAGTCAGTCAGTCCTCCATTCCCTCGACACATGATGATGCGGATAACTAAGGTATACCATATATGGATATAACTAGTCGTTGCCATCATCTTCATCATTGGAAGTCTAGTCTCGGCAATGATTCCATGTCTTTCATCAGTCAACCATTGTCATGGATACTCGCTACTGTCACCGTCGGCTCTTTTCCCGCTTGGCAACCAAACCTGACTAGGGGTTGTGCAGCACCGGTAGCACACTCCGAGGCATTGGCCTTCCATTATCGGTTCCAGTTGGTTTTTCACGCGTCAAGATCCTTGTGCGAATGGTACCTTTTGTTTACAGTCGAGTTCAAACTGCCGTGATCAGTTCAGGGTCTATTATACCGTGAGCTGTTATAAAGATGGGCAATCTGATCATCGTTGGAAGAAAGATCAGGTGAAGCAAGCCATGAACTGACTCCCGTTTTCTGTTTCACTGCATGGCTTGTCAGCACTCAAGTTCAGGCGCTTCCTTACTTCCATCACATTCCTCACATCGCACTGCACGAAATGGGCGATCCCGGCCGAACCGGCAGCGATAGTCTCTCCTGATTCCCACGTCTCAGTCCGTCAGTGTCTGTCATTCCCGGTCTCCGCTGATCTCACCAAGATGATCTAAATATTTGCTCACTCAAGCGAAAATCCCATCTTCATAATAGATCCACATAATATCCAAGTTTTTCCCAACTCGTCTTCTAGAATTGTAGAATCGTCATTTGTCGGTTTGCAGAGAGTGAGGGCTTTGTTGATGTTAATTTCCCAGTTTGTTCTGAATAGCATCCAACGGTCGGCTAGTCGGCTCTCTCTCCCTGTATCCCTGATGGCTTGCACGTGGGCTATCCCTCATCTCACCTGTGTTGAGCTTTGGCTGTCTCTTAGGTTCATGTAGTTATGCTGTAGTTGCTGTATGTATGCTTCGGAAACGTGCAACACGACTCGGAGCATGCTCAACGGCGCACTTACTCTCAGAGGAGTGCCTCATCCAACCAGAGTCTTCATCTCGGGTCTCTCAAGGTGCAGACAAAGTTGGACGATTTCGATGTATGCGTTGTCACTGGGAAGATGGTGTCAGACAGATGGTTCTCATTGATCTTTGCCCAGGCAGGTGAGATCTCTCTCTTATATCTGCCACACCGGTTGAAAATGAAGCGTTGAAAATGCTCGCCTTGTTTTTTCTAGCCCACTCTCTTGTCATTTCTGGGGTACAGTAGTTTCCAACTGCCGGTTAACAAATGAACCAACCATGATACTCGACCCAACTCTCGGGTTGCCTGGTGTCTTAACCACATGTTCAACATGAATGTCATTAGACAACGAGTTGAGCACTCGCATAGTCCACAGATCACACGGTTGACAAGATGCAAAATCCTTCAGAGTGGTGATCTGTGTGAAATGGTGACTGTACCAGGTCTGCTAGATTGTCAGACCTTGCATACAGCATTATGCCACCAGAGTATCAAATACACAACCTCTGTTATCAGGCCATCGACTACACACATGTTACCCTAAAATCAAATGTTCACATCTGGCAACCTATAAAGTCCTAGAATAGTTTATCAATGAAGCTCAGAAAGGCACTCACAGTATGCAACTCTCGACCCTTTATCCCTGGATCGTCAGCCTTATAATTCCTGTTTCGTTTCGTTTCTGCACTTCCACATGCCTCTCGACTCCAAAGAGCAACTCTACCTTTCCAAAGGCGGTTATTTTTCAACCCCGTCACATTCTTGCTCACCTCGCAACTGCATAAAACCTCTTCCAATCCCATCATGTCACAGCACAACCCCCCTCTCTCACGCATAACCAACCAGTCAACCCTGTTACGGCGGCAGCTTGCATGATCCAACAGCCAATCGTTGCGGCTTAACATCACCGCTTGAAAACGTACCGCGTAGAGCAGACCACCGCACTGCAGCCTCGTTTAACTTGTTTCGCTCCAGATAAGAGGCAGTGAGAAAAGAGGAAAAGGCAGCCACAGCGAAATGCATGCAGCTGCATGACGTCTAGGCGTCAGTTATCCACTGTCCTCGAGCGTTCGCATGGCTCCGCAGCCTGTTGTGTTTAGTTGAAGTGTCCTGATTTTCTATGATATTCGTTCGTGGATTATGCTGTCGAACGGGTCTTGTGTCAGCCAAGTTTCAAGGAACTTGGACTCTCGGCCAATTTAGTTCCATGGGCTGTGTCTATTTGTGTTCCGTGGCCAATTGAGTTGATCAACCCGAGTTGTCAATGGCATAGTTCAACTCAATATCTCATCGTCTACTTGATACTGATCAGTCCAACTTGACAACTACTGGCGAACCACTACAACGTGCAGTGTGTTCGCTTCACATTAAACTACTCGCCCACGAGATTTGCATCTCTTACACCCTCATCTCTGTCCTAGATCATCTATCACCTTACCCCTCTCCAAAGCAGGGCGAACGTGGCGCACGATCGTCCAGCTTGCACAGCGTCCATGACCCCTTGGCTGCTCGCCCGAGAGCCTCAAGGAACGTCTGTTCCCTCCCGCCGTCAGCCAAAATACACTGGCGGCCCGTCACTTGCAGCGTACCGGTACCGTACCGTCCTGCACATCACCTGGAGAGTCGTATCGTGTAAGCCCGCTCGCACAGAAGACGCTGCACGACGGACGGTCTTGACACCCACTCACTTGCTGACTCCAAACCCCCCATGTCGTTCTTTGCTTCTGCCGCTACCACAGCCTGTCCTGTTGTGCAATGTGCAACAACCATAGGAGACAATAGCCTCTTTTCTCGTCGCCCGCAGAATATGAGATGCCTTGACGAGGCAGCCGATCCTGACGATTGCTTTTGTGCAATGATCAATTCCAAGTACGTACAGTAGATGTTGTGTAGACCTCGCCTAGTCCGTGTGTTTAGTTCCCGTCTATATCATGCTCCCATGTCCGTCTCTCGTTTGCCTCGTCCTTTCTTCTTTAGCTCTTCATGTCGATCTCTTCTCTCTAAACAAGGAACCCCTTCTTTCTACTGCCCATTCTACCACGCTTGGCAAGCATCACCTTGCCTTCAGCACAACACCAGCCTCAGCTCACTGCTTTGGTTCGTGAACTGCACACCATCTACACATCCTGACTTCACAAACTCATCGCCACCCGCCTCATTCTCCAAGTAATTACCATCTCTAATAATCCACCATGTCACGTTCATCCGTCTACTCAGATGACAGCCGCTCATCGGCATGGACGACTACTTATACCCGGATACCCAAGAAACAGCCCAAGGCTCTCCGCTTCCTCTCATGGGTAGCTGGAGCACCACCTGGAGCTACAGCTGTCAAGAAGAGAACAAGAGACTACCGTGATGACCGTTCGGTCAGTTCCAGTGGCTCGACGTTCTCTAACTGGGATCAGTCCGACACACAACTCTACTGGGTTGTTCACCCCAACAGCTACTACTACAGCGGTAGCAGTAGGGGAAGCACCAGCAGTGGACATAGTAAGCGAAGTGGACGGAGCCATAAGAGCGGAGGTGGCTCCCGTAAGCACTTTGACGGAGCCGTTCCCCGGCCTGTGGTTCAGCCGATGAACATGAACGGCGGCCCCCCACCACAACATCCACCTCCGCCTCCGATGGCCCCACCCATGGACGGAGGCTACGACGGAGGCCCAGGCTATGATGCCGGCTACGGCGATGGTATCTATGATGAAGGCTATGATCCCAATTTCGGCGGTCCTCCTCCCCCTGCCCCGATGATGGGTGGATATCCTGGCCCTCCTCCTCCTCCCATGCATCCACCACCTCCTATGCATCCCCATATGCCCGGTGGAATGCCCGGCGGAGCTCCTTTTATCGACTTGACTGGTCAGAACCACCCAGGAGGTAGAGGAGGTCCCTCTTCAGAATCAGATGGCTGGAGTTCTGAGGAAGATTAATATTAGTCTTGAGACTGGGCTGTCGAGCAGAACCTATTGAGTAGTGTTGTGCTTTCTGTTCACGTTGATGATTGTGTTCGGATATGTATTGCTAACAAACTTGGGATGGCGAACATGGCGTTATGGGAATCAGTTATGAGACAACTGAAGGGTTATGAATGAATTCATGATTGCTTACACGCATCAATTCAACGAATGTCGCTTGCTGTTCTTTGCTTCTTCTTGGTATAGTCATTAGCGTAACAAGCCCTTGCAGTTCAAGCTGCAGGTTTGGTGACATGTATATAGTTTGATAATAAGAGTAGCTGCTATATGTTTTATGTTACAATGTTATACTTGAGTGAAAATGGTTTTACAATCATTACTTCGAATTCATTGAGCTACGTCACAAATGGCTGCCTCTATCGAGTGCCATGGAGTTGTATAACAAGGAACCAAACCAGAATTTATAATATCCAGGTTGAAACGTGAGGGTCTAGACCTTTCGATGGTTGAAAGCTACCGGGTAACTGAAGGACAAAATGACGTAGGGATAGAGTCTCGACCATTCACATGCCTCTTACGACTCAACAAGTGTCGTGTGCTCCCTCTCATACACAAGCTACGATACGTAATATCTGCAGTAACAAGAAGAGGAAGAAAAAAAATGCCTTGGTGTGCCCATTTCATTTTTCTTGGTCCCCCACCCGCCTTCGGCTTTGAGCGATGCACCAAAGGCTGCAATGCATCAAATGTTCCTAAACCCCCCCTGTCGAGAAGACCCTTTGACCTTACGCATCAACCAATAAAATCCATCAGCCGGTGTTCGCTTGCCGGGAAATGGTTGAAACACAGCCTCCCGGTGGAACAGATACGGTCTAGCGGCCGATTGGATCTCGACGCCGCCGTGACTCTTCCCGGGTGATGCTCCGCCGGGAGGCTTGGGCTAAGAGTGCGGTGTAAGTCAACAAGATAGATAGTAGATGGACAAAGGGGGAGAAAAGGTCTAGATTGAATATGACGACAGTGGTTTTGAGGCACGAAAGAAACATCCTGATTAGTTATCCCTGCTTCGACCGTATGTATAATGCGTTGGAAAATGCAGTCATCCTGTAAGTGTCGTGCTGTATATGCAGCCTGAACCAATCCAATGTCTTGACTCGTTTTGCTCACAGAAAAGAGGCAGCCGAGCACATGAGGGTCAGCGGGTCATTCTCCAGTTGCCTTACCAAAGATCTTTGAAGTCAACAAAGAGTAGGTGTTGATGATTGTGGTTAACCGTTGGATGGATGTATAAGGCTTTAGAGTTGGCAACGACAGCATAACATGTTTAGACTCTAGGATAAAGCAATCCACGACATTGAATTATCTATTATTCTTCCGCTGGCAAAGACTGAGTGATACTGTTTCCCCTGTGTCAAAGAGTCTTCAGAAACTGTATCATTGATCCATGGAGCAAAAAACGGATCTGCTGCCTAACGATGACGCTGTGATGCCTAGCTTTTGCACGCGACAATCATTATCTTGTCTAATAGGAAACGCCAATCTCTACCCCACACACGAAACCACTTTTCCACTTGTGTCACGGCGTGGAGAATCGATCCTAGTTGGTTTACGCGGGCTGTGACTCAAGTGGCTCAATTCGTGAGCTGTAAGGCTGATGGCGCCCTTTCGCATCTGATGAGGGTGTGGATGCCTCCTCTTTCTACCTACCTACCTAGTCCGCATCAGTATCACGTTTCGTGCATACAAACTTGACGCTTATAAAACCTTTCGTCGCCTCTCTCACTTCAACCTTTCCTCTCACACAACTCACCCTCATCATCTCTAGCTATATTCATCACAGGTCTCAACTATCCTTCCCTGCAAGGAGAGACCCCTCTCAGCAACAAGTCTTGTGCGAGCGAGGAAGCCCTTTGACTAGGTATTCCTGACATCCTTACTCCAGTTTCGGAGATTTCTTGCTCCCTGAGGGCTTGTCATACACTCTTTACATACAACATTCTTCGACGCACGTTAGCATGATAGGACCATTTGCGTTCCTGCAGACCATCTCCCACGCCCAAAGCATGGAGACCCTCAACACAACTGGCGAGGCCGCTGGTCTCCCAAGTACGCCTCCTTCACAGTTTGCCATCTTGGACTTTCTATTCCCTGGCTTTTCCACCTTTTCAAGTATCGTCCATGCTTATCTCGGTATCGACCTTAACCTCTACATCCCCCTCCTCCTGGTTATCTCCGGTATCATGTTTGCCTGGAACTATATCACTGAGTATTCATGGAGCATTATCGGTCAGCATCTCATGTCTGCTGTACGTATTCGTACCGATGATGAGATCTACAACATTGTGATGGCCTGGGTGGCAAACCAACGATTTGCCCAAGGTTCTCGACGTTTCATGGTCAACACAAACATCAACTCCAGGAGTTGGTTCTTGTTCCGATGGGACGACGAAGACAACGAAGAGGAAGAATCTGGCTCAACCAAGAAGCCTCTCCAGTATACCCCTTCGGTTGGTTCCCACTTCTTCTGGTACAAGGGCCACGTCCTTCTCTTCGAGCGCCATGAGAACCGTGAGCGCTCTGGGTTCCTCACCTCTAGCGAGCGAGAGGAACTGTCCATCTCTTGCTTCGGTCGCAACCCCCGTATCATTAAGGAGCTCCTTGTCGACGCTCGTGAACAGTATCTGAAGAAGGACGAGAAGAAGACCATCATTTACCGTGGTTCACTTGGTCAAAATGGCGGCGATCCTACATGGCAACGATGCATGAGTCGAGCTAGTCGTCCCATTTCCACGGTTATCCTCAACGAAAAGGTCAAGCAAGACGTGATTGCAGATGTGACCGACTATCTTGACCCCAACACCCGCCGCTGGTACTCCAACCGCGGTATCCCTTACCGCCGTGGGTACCTTCTTTACGGCCCCCCTGGAACCGGAAAGAGTTCGCTTAGTCTGGCTCTGGCTGGCTTCTTTCGCATGCGAATCTACATGGTCAGTTTGAGCTCTACCATGGCTAGTGAAGAGAACCTCGCAACCCTCTTTGCCGAGCTCCCTCGCCGTTGTGTGGTACTTCTGGAGGATATTGACACTGCTGGTCTCACTCATACTCGTGAGGATACAAAGGGCGAAAACACAGCGGAAGCTGTTGTGCCTGTCACTACCGCGCCCGCCAAGCCTGGTCTTCCCCCTACTACAGCACCCGCGCTTCCAGGTCGACTTTCACTATCGGGACTCCTCAACATCCTCGATGGTGTTGCCTCTCAAGAAGGACGTGTCCTTATCATGACTACCAACCATCTTGAGAAGCTTGACAAGGCTCTTATCCGTCCCGGCCGTGTCGATATGATTGTTGAATTCGGCCGTGCCGACGTTGATATGAGTGCCTCCATCTTCCGTGCCATCTACGCCCCTTATGAGGGAGAGGGCTCGACTGGAAAGGACGTGGAAATCCTGGAACCCGAGGAGGCTCTGAAGCAGGCTGCATTGGCTGAAAAGACCCGCCAGGAGACCATGGAGCGAGTTAATGCTCTTGCCGATAAGTTCGCTGCCAAGATGCCCGAGCTCGAATTCAGCCCTGCCGAAATCCAAGGATTGCTTCTCAAGCACAAGCGTAACCCTGAGGCCGCCATCGACGCTGTTGATGAGTGGGTAGTTGAAACTCGCAAGGAGAAGAAGCAAAAGGAAATCGAGGATGCAGAGAAGCGACGCAAGGAGGAGCAGGAGGCTCGCAAGGCGGAAGCCAAGAAGAAGCGCAAGGAAGAACGAGCAAAGGCCAAGAAGGCCAAGGCTAAGGCCAAGCGAAAGAGTAACGGCGAGAGCTCTGGTTCCGACTCTTCTGATTCTGATACCGAATCCGAGACTGAAAACCGCACCAACGAGAAGAAGGATGAAAAGAAGGACGAGAAGGACGCAGAGAAATCTGAAGAGAAGCCTAAGGAGGTTGAGGAAAAGAAGAAACTGGAGGTTCCTGACGAGGATGCAAGCAAGTCCAAGGGAACTTCTGATTCTGGATACGACACCCCCAACACTGCTTCGTAATTATTTGCATGGTCGTAAGAGTCTGTTAGAAAACGCATACAGCGGCGTTGGATGGAAGTTTTCTGCGTTTGTCAACTTTAAAAGATTGATCATCTTCAATAGCGTCAGCGTCACTTTTTAAAATACACTTAATAGTCATACTTCAGTTTATCAAGTCTCTACTTTTTCACAGTGACCCATACATCACAAAAGTTTGCATAATGATAGTTCGAGCTGTGAGCTATGCAACTTTATCACATCTAAGTCAATGATTGTTTGCGGAGAGTTCCATGTACTTCAACCTGTCTCCGTTATTGTCCCCATATCCAGGAAACATTAACTGAGCGAACACGAGAGCGACAGGCATTCTCATCCCCGGCAAAAGATGCATGAGATTCGAGATCGATGCCGTTGTACCAATACGTCATGCCAGGGGCAGGATCTGGGGTCGGTTAGATCCTTACGGGGTTGCTTGGACCAAGAGATAAGGAGTAGTGTGCGCAGTGATCGAGAAGACGAAGAAGATAAAGGCTGTCTGAGTTCTGGAACCAAGAGTAACCGAGTAATACGAACCAGATTGAACTGTCGAGTTCGCAAAAGGATCCGAGTGTCTCAAGATGCCACTAATAACGTGCCGTTGCGATGGACCTTTACCCATGCAGGTCCCTGCGATGATGCGCAAAGGGGATGCGATGCGGCTTACAAGGCTGGGGAGGCTAGGTAGCTTTGAGTGTGATCGACCCGAATAAGAGAGCGCAATGCGAAGACGGTTGCACATTCGGTCTTATCATTCTTCAGCTTCTCAAAGATTCCTTAGAAACGTTATAATGCATATGTTGCCAATCCTTCCGTGAGGCGCAAGAGAGCGATAGTTTTGCCATCCCCACAGGCCGTGTCCAAGAGGTACGTAGACGCTAGATGGATAATCCAGGTTTCACGACGACCGACCCCATCCGAAAATCTTGAGCGATAATCAATCAGGCGTGATGGTAGTGCCTGAGATGCAGGAATCTGCACGTTGATTATCTTAGGCCGAATAGCGGCGGACTTGGAGACAAAAGTGTGTCAAAGTCTTGGAGGCTAGCTATATCAGACTTAGAACGGCGATTTTGACCCACGCCGAAGAACGGAATGCGGCGGATCTTATGCTGAGCGATTGATAATGAAGTACGAGTTGACGTCGTCACAAGCCAGGGATTGTATGATGAAGAAAGTTGCACATGAGGGACAAACCGGAACATGACGCTAATGACGGGGCACGGCGTGGGACACATGTAGATAAATTTCTCATGTCCATAAGCGTAAGTACTCTCCGAGGACGCTGGAGATGCTAGTTAGGTGTTTGACTATAATACAGGCTGAGGTGAAGAGCCTCAAGGATATCGAAGGGTTGACATCAGGCAGTAATAGAAACAAATGTGTAGTAGATAGAGCAGTCTGAGGCAAGCAGTCGAAATCACATCATGGCTGCCTCTGTTAGCATACCATGCGTGGAGGAGTAAAACTACCTAGCCATGGTCGGGGGATACCTGTAACAAGAAAACACTAAATAACAAGCCATCCATACACGCAATGCAGAACGCGAACGGCAGATGGACCCGAAGAACTTGAGCGATGAGAGAGTGGGACACATCCATCCATTGAAGTGATTCCAGCCAAGTCAAGTCGTTGGAAGTCAGGCCCATGTAGCTATGCACGGTCCAATGATATGGATGACTTTAGTGCTGACACTATTGTCCCATAAGAATACGATGATGTGCAAGACATGATAGACATGGAGAGTCTTGATAGTGTTGTATTGTATAAATCGGATGCATGGGTGAAGTTGAAGAATATCGAAGCTGTTGATGGGATGAAATGGAACCGTCCAAAAAAGGGTAAGCGCGGTGATGCGGGATTAGAAGCGATGATACGCTGTTGTCCCCTGCTAATTAGCGGGTAGTCCCTGGAAAAAGACGGGTTCTAGGCCACAGCCTCCCGTTTGTGTCTGGTGGATTGGAGTTAGAGGTTCGTAGCACGGCAAGACTGAGCACCTCATCAGAGAGACAGGACAAGTAATTCCATTGGCTCTGACAAAAACCGGTTTGCTACTGTTATAGATCATGCCCCGAAGTCTTACTAAGAAAGGGGGCAAGCTCTTTTCAGAGAGAGTCCTAACAAAGAATTCATTTTTCGGAAAGTTACTCCAAAGGGTAGGTAGTGCAGATCAGCTACTGAACTGAACTGAGTAGGGTTCCTCGAAACATTGTTTAGACGCCAACAAGCGAAGAGGCCTGCCAATTGTAACTGTAACTGTACCACAGACCACACTCCCAACCATTGATTACTTTGACAGCCATGAGATGAGCACACGGGTATTATGACACTGCCCGTTGGGAATACTGTGTATTGAAGGATCGCCTGGTAGTAATTACAAGGGGGATTAATTACCGGATATCAAGCCTTACCAGAAACCCAGGTTCATCACCTACCACTAGTCACTACAGTAAAACTATTCTATAACGATCTCCGTTGTAGCGATTTTCGGGCTATAGCGATATGAGGTCTGGGTTTTCTGCATTTTTGTATGTTAATTAAAAACCCTGATGTTAACGATATTTTTATTTTTAAGGTAAAATCGGTATAGAAAAACAGGTATTTTTTAAAGATTTTTTTAAAAAGTAATTTAAATAGCTAATTATATAGGAAAAATTAAATAAAAAAAATAAAAAAAAATACAGGTTTAAGTTAAGATCTTGGGAGAGAAATCGGAATTTCACGTGATCTGTTAAGCGAGGTAAAAGCCCCACTTTTATAACGATAAGTCACCGTTATAGCGATGCGACCCACGTGCTCGGCAGTATCGTTATAACCCTGTTTTACTGTATGTGCTGTCGTGTTCGTGTTTCCAGCAGCTACCGTTACCGCTACCGCAGGCACTCAATTATACCCGTCCAAGGTCCCACCAACCAGCAACTAATCCACATCATCCCATCACAACAGGACAAGCCCGAATAGGACCGCTGTCAAGCACACCAGGTACTAGACATCTTGGCCCGGCACCCACCGGTTGAGGCTTGCCCCTGGCAGGAGGCGACATGTGCTGCAGAAGCCCAGGAGCGGGAAGAGGAGGAAACAAAAAAAATTATCGGTTGCTGTGAGAGTTGTAGTAAGGTCATGACTTGTTTGTTGACATGATCTCGAGTCATATCACGGTATGGCTCGGTGTTACTATCAGAGGGAGAATTGCCTATTATTCCAGATGCGTTTCTAGGCCATGAACAATAGACATTTATGAGTATTGTTGTTTGACGTCCAAGCTTCTTATCAAGTTGGTTGTCGTCCATCATGACCATGATCCAAGGATCCATGACCTTAACTCCAAGCCTACAAGTACCTCAAAAATCAGACGCAGCCAATCCAATTACACGAGAGGCCAGCAGTGCAGCGTCTATCCAGTTGGAAAAGGCAAAGGGCGGTGAAAAACTTGATACCTCTGAATCTAACTAACCCGCCCAACAAGTGAAGGTCACCCGTTTCACCCCGCCGCGGCCACTTACTCACTGAAATCACACCCCGTCCGTCTACTACTGTGCAGTACCTCACCTTGGATTTGGAGATCCAATCTCAGTCCATCTCAACCTAACAAGCACCGAGACCACTCCTACAGAGACACACACTCTCTACTGCTTGTCCCTGAACCCGCAATCTCGCGCTCTTCTTCCGGGTCCCCCCCTTCCCTTTTCTTCCCTTTCCCTTGTCGTCGTCTTATTATAAGATATCTCCACATCCTCTTCTTCTCTCGCGACTTCTCTTCCATCTCTTCTTCTCTTTGTATTCCTCTTCTGCTTCTTCTTCCCCCACCAACCGCCTCTTTCTCTCCCCAAATCTTTCATCATGTCTCGTCCTCAGAACATTGGCATCAAGGCCATTGAGCTTTATGTCCCCAGCCAGGTAAGCTGAGATATTCCTTCTGCGATTGTTCGCCATTGTCACACGATCTTCAATGCCCTCATGTTCTCTTGTTTCTGCTGGGAACTGTTGTCGTTGAATCTTGCCCCTCACCAAACTTTTTGGATGGGACAAAAAAAGTCCCTGCGTTATTACTCTCGTGTTCGGGTTCTTGTCGTGTGCCCCTCCATTTCAGATTGTGCCCCTCTATCCCAACGCTTGAAACCAACGCCTCTTTGATGACCCCAGCTAACCACAATTTTATTTGCCCTTTAGTATGTTGATCAGGTTGAGCTCGAGAAGTTCGATGGCGTTAGCGCCGGAAAGTACACCATTGGCCTTGGCCAGACCAAGATGAGCTTCTGCGACGACCGTGAGGGTAAGTTTCCCAATTCTTCACCGTCCCCTGAAAGGACGATCTTAGCGCAATGCGCCTATCCTCGCCGCGCTCTGCCAAAATCTCATGATGGCATTGGATCACCGCTAATGTGCGATTTCCGCAGACATCTACTCTTTCGCCCTTACTGCTACCTCCAAGCTCCTCAAGAACTACAACATCGACCCCAACTCGATTGGTTACCTCGAGGTCGGTACCGAGACTCTTCTCGACAAGTCCAAGTCCGTCAAGAGTGTTCTTATGCAGCTTTTCGGCGACAACACCAACATCGAGGGCGTCGATACTATCAACGCTTGCTACGGTGGTACCAACGCTGTTTTCAACGCCATTAACTGGGTTGAGTCTTCTGCTTGGGACGGTCGTGATGCTATCGTTGTTGCCGGTGACATTGCTCTCTACGCCAAGGGTAATGCTCGTCCCACTGGTGGTGCTGGTGCCGTCGCTCTCCTGATCGGCCCCAACGCCCCTATTGTTGCCGAGCCCGGCCTGCGTGGTACCTACATGCAGCACGCCTACGATTTCTACAAGCCCGACCTTACCAGCGAGTACCCCTATGTTGATGGCCACTACTCCGTCAACTGCTACACCAAGGCCCTCGATGCCGCTTACCGTGCTTACTGCAAGCGTGAGGCCAAGCAGGCCACCAATGGCACCAACGGTGCTTCCAACGGCGACGACTCTACCAAGACCAGCCTCGACCGTTTCGACTACCTTGCTTTCCACTCCCCTACTTGCAAGCTTGTCCAGAAGTCTTACGCTCGTCTCCTCTACCACGACTACCTCGCCAATGCCGACTCTCCTGCTTTCGCCGAGGTCGCTCCTGAGCTCCGTGACATGGACTACGAGAAGTCTTTGACCGACAAGGTTGTTGAGAAGACCTTCATGGCCCTCACCAAGAAGCGTTTCCAGGAGCGTGTCAACCCCTCCATCCAGGTCGCCACCAACTGCGGTAACATGTACTGTGGCAGTGTCTGGGGTGGTCTTGCCAGTCTGATCAGCATTGTCGACAACAAGGCTCTTGAGGGCAAGCGAATTGGTCTCTTCAGCTACGGATCTGGTCTTGCTGCCAGTTTCCTGTCTTTCCGCATCAACGGCAGCGTTGAGAAGATCTCCAGCGTCCTCAGCATCCCTGCCCGTCTTGAGGCCCGCCGCGGTGTTCCCCCTGAGACCTACGACGAGGTAAATACAGAATGCTTCAACGCAATACGTAAAAAGCATGTGCTAACCGATTTTCTTAGATGTGCAACCTCCGAAAGCAGGCCCACCTCCAGAAGGACTACACTCCCAAGGGTGACGCCTCTACCATCGCCCCTGGTACTTACTACCTTACCAAGGTCGACGACATGTTCAAGCGCGAGTACGCTATCAAGGAGTAAAGGAGCATCTTTTGAAAATCCAAAGAATCCTTGCTCGAACAACATTTTATACGAGACATTTTTCGCTTCTAAACTTGGTTTCATTACAGCTATGGACCAAGTAGTAAGCATATCATGAACATGATGACTTCAACGGGAGAAGACTAGACGCACAGGGAAGAAGAATACAGCGGATGATGATAGAAGCGCAATTCGCGCAGTGGAGATTGACATCGAGGCCCTCTAATTGAGCCCATAATCATGGACATTATGGCTTGTGGAAATACTGGGGACTGTCTCTCCTGGGAGATTTACGAGGAAGTTTGTGAAGGCCCGTACCATATAGACCTGGTCATTTGGCGCTTAGAAGAGTTTACGATACTTGGAATATAAAAAAAGTATTTCAATCGATCCAGTTTTCTCTAACTTGTGTCTATTCTTCTATCAGCGACTGTGTGGTTGTCGGTATATGTAACATCTAAGAACATGGGCTTCCAAGCCGTGTTCCGATACTTTTACAATTGTCTTCTACTCGTACATAAATAGGGGTATTGGTCTACTTCTCCTCCTTGAACTTCCATTCTGCGTGTCGGTGTAGCATGTAGTCCTTGCTCTGAATGCCCTTCCATATACCATAGAGGCCGCCCAGTGGGGGCTTGCTCTTGAGAGAACGCTTCCATTTCTGTCGTTCTTCCTTTCGTGCTTCAACGTCAACCTTGACCTTGTCGTGAACAGTAGGAAGTGTCTCGGCGTGGTATTTCTTTCGCAGAGCATCATACCATTGTCGGTCGTAGAGCTTCCAGAACTCCTCTTCGTTGTAATAAGTGTGAGCGTAGAGCCACTTCAGACCTCCAAGCTCAACAAGCTTATCTTCGAGAGCGCGGTTCTTGGCAACAAACTCATCTGGGTCAGAAGGTCCCCAGCCCCAGAGGCCAATGTTCAGTGACGGTGGAGTAGTCACAGTCCCGTCAGCAGCAGTTGTGGTCTCGCCAGTGTGGGGATGGAAAGTCGGAGGAGGTGTCTGCTTCAAAGGACAGAGCCAAAGGGGCCAAATGTTGAAGTTCTCAGCAGTGTAATCGACAAAGGTCTCAGCAGTCTTATAGGGCAGACCCAGATCCTGGACAATGAAACGAGCAGACTCGCCGCTGCCATGAAGAGCGCGGTACAGCATACGAGTGTGAAGGAAATCATCGAGGAACCAGCGGAAGAACTTTGTGAAAGGAACACCCTTGAAGTAAGTGAAGGCAGCGGCGCCAACCCAGAAACCACCGCGGTCATAGCGGAAGAAGTACTCGGCAAGAGGGATGTAATCAACGGGAGAGGATAAGGCGGATTCGGCGGAGACAGTAGGGCCAGCGGAGGGAACGTTGCGAGTGCGATCTTGGACATGGAGATAATACCAGGGATCCCAAGCACCACTGAAGGTCTGGGGCTTGATATCGGCAGGCTTGTCATCAGTCAGGGTACCAGTAACAACGACACCATGGTCCTTGGAGAAGAGGATGCCGTCGACATAGTCATTGGAAGGATTCTCGGTCTCGGCGCGGATCCGGGCAACAGCTTCGGCAACACTGCTCGTACGATGGTAGGTCGTCTTGACAAACTTCTTAGCTTCTTGAAGTTGAAGCTCAAGAAGCGTAGTCATGCCCAGTGAACCAACAGCTCCAGCAGCACCACGGAACAAGTCAGCATTCTCCTGCCGCGATGCTCGAACAACCTCGCCATTTCCAAGGACCATCTCGGCCCAATTGACAGTATCATTGAAGAACCCGTGCTTGAACGAGGAGCTCTCGCCAGCTGTGCCTGCAAACCCTCCTCCAGCCGTGATACCAGGAAACTCCATTACCACAGGCGGTACGAGGCCATGCTTCAGCGTAGACTCAACAAGTTTATCCATTGGAACATTGGGCTCGACGAGAGCAGTGCGAGTCGCACGATCGACCTGGAGGACATTTCGAAGGGCGCTGATATCGACGACGGGCTTGCCTGTCTGTTGAGGCCGCGTGCTATTCGTGCTGCCGTGAAAGATGCGGTATGGCTCACGACGCTCGAAGAAGCCGCGGACGGCAGATGCGATGGTTGTCGCAGCCTGCTTGTGGCGCTCCATTGTCGGGGACTGGGGCCCAGTTTCTGAGTCTGGAGGTGGCTTGTTTTGCTCTTGAGATGAAGCGATCAGCGACATTTGGGATAAAAGTTTGGTGGGTCTTCCCGTGCGGGCCGGTCTCGGGGATCGGAAGTGGTGGAGGCGGAGCCGGAATTGGAATTAATAATGGGATTGTTTGTTTTAAAAAGAAGCAATTGATGTTTACATGGAAGAACTATTGTTTTGGTTTTCAGGTCCCGTGGTACGTAACGTGGGTGCTGATCCTATAAGTCTTGGCTTATAAGTTCCGAGGCTGCCGGTCGTTAAAGTTTCAGTTGCTGGGCAGCTCACTCATCTCATGTAAGTCAGACATTGATAGGTATGCCAAAGCGACACAACTTAAACTAGGATCTCACACAGATAAAAAAGACAATGCGTCATTATTAGAAGTGTAATATTCTGATATCAAAAAGAGAAATTGACTATATACAACTATATTCCTAGCGCCGAGCTTCCAAGCAGTATCCCATATATGTTATCCAATCCCATTACATGCCCAATTGTGTTTCAAACCGTCGTCAAGTAAAGCCACCACTTACAGCTTAGCTACTGGTGTTTCCAGAATCCCATCTTCTAACCCTGTCTTTCGTAGCACCCTTTGTTGGATATCCTCTTCTGAAACATCACTCAACTGGTCAAACCTCAATGGCACCTCTTCGCATGTTTTTGCCCTTATCATGATAGCACTCGACTCAATGCTGTCGGGGTCTTCCACTGCGGCACGTATGAATGATGCCCAGCCGTTGTAGCACCGTGGCGTCGCAGGAGCGTTACGCAACATCATAGCGAAGCAGTGCGGCATACCTTCGTACTCCTCGAACACCACTCGCACACCATCAGCCTCGAGTTTGCGAGCAAGAAACTTGTCCTCGTATGCGAGGATCTCCCATCCCGTGCAAAGGTAGATAGGCGGCGCCCCTTTCCAGCTGCGTGCCATGACGAGGGATGCAAGAGGGTGGGCAGCGAGGTCGTCGGCGATGTACATGTTGCGTCGTGGTGGACTAGCCGGCCAAGCTTCACACGGAGGGACTGTGCGCTTTTCGATGGCCTCCGGCTTGGGAAGATAATCACATGGCGTTGGCGTTGACATCTCCCATGTTGGGGAGCTTTGTGTAATGTCGAGCCACGGAGAGTTGAGTGCTACGCCAGCTGGCATGGGAACCTGACGCAGCTCGCCGTGCCACAGGATTGGAGAGTCCTGTCTGCGGAGCTCGAGGATGAGTTGGAGTAACGACAGTGAAAGATTGCCGCCAGCGCTATAACCTCCTATGTTAGTCCTTGTGGCACACGACTCAGACTCGAGACATACCTGTCACCAGCAATCACAATATGCTCCGGTTGCACAGGATCATGATAAGCATCCGGAGGCGGATACAGAAGCGTCAAGTAAGACACAAAGGCGTCAAGCAACGCCGCAGGGAATGGATGTTGCGGCGCAAGTCGATAGCGCACTGAGTAACACCGACCCCCCGTCAACTGCGCCAGCTTTTTCGTTGTAGGACGATGTGTTGCTGGGTCACAGAGATAGTAAGCGCCGCCGTGCAAGTACAAGACTGTTGTTGGCTTCTTGCACTCTTGCATCATGCCGTGATACCTCTCCCGCTCCGACACGTCAGGCAACGGAGCGCCACGGGCTACACCGCTCCGGTAGCCGGTCCACTCGGCCTCAACATCAACGAGATCGGGAACGGGGACTCGGCAGGTGGAGCCTCCGAGGTGTTCAAGTGTGCTGATGAGGGCATCGCGGACTGATGTCTCTGGGGGCTGTGGACTGGCATATTTGCTAACCCAGATGTGCCCCTTTATACCAGAGTCACGGAGTGTGAGTCGTTGGACAGATGATATACTACGGGGAGCTTTTGGTGTGAGAATAACGCGAAGACAGGCGATGATGATGGCGCTTCGTAGGTCGAGATATTTGGATGAGTCGGAAAGGTTGAGGATGTGTGCTAGGCCCTGGCGGACGATGAGAGGGAGCAATGGAACAACTGTCCGTAGAGCCTCCAGAGTTGCTGAGTCCATAGCGGTATGAATGCCCAGATTATGTGAAGTGGAGGATTGTCGCTAAAGTTATAGATGTTGATGTGAGTGCGATGTAAGTGATTTAAAGGCAAAGACGAAGTGATGAAGACAACATATGGGCATGGGACAGGTCGAGGAAGGCATCGACCTGATATAATCAGAACACCAGAGACTTGCCTGATTGAGACCCAAGTCGTAAAGGTCTGGGTAATAGGTTAGAGGGAGGGGTAGCTAGTAGAAGAGAGGACCAGCTGAGGCAGTTCAAGAGTTGTCGTACAGCGACCTCTAACTAAACAAAGAGTTAGGAACCCCTAGGATCCAATTTCAATGATCTCCCTCGAACAGAGCCCAATCAGGGGCTGTCTTTTCTGTTTGGAATCGCGTCAAGGTCCTTGTCCGGAATGGCGGTCTTGGAGATCCATGACACTTTGTTGCTTTGCCACTTGTAAGTGTAAGTGGGCTTTTACTAAAGGTGTGGTTACCTAGGACCAGCGTGAACTCTCTGGCAGCTGAAAGGTCGATAATTAGGTCGTGACAAGTTGTTTCTCTTCACTCTTCACAGTCAAATCACAGAGAAATCAGAGACAATGTGTGGTCAGTTGAGGTGATGTGTTGGTTCAACAAAATGAGCCTCGGCACACGGAATTAACTAGTTCGCAAACCAAACTTCAAGTGACGTCTACTCTCTCTAGTCTCTAGTCTCTAGTCTCTCTACATGGAGTTGCAACTAACTAGCGCTTCAGACATGAATCAGATCCCTCGGCATCAGAACCAGACTCATCTTGCGGGGATTGGCTAGTAAATTTGACAAGACGAACTCTTATTTTGCCTGCCTTTATTTACTGGACTAGGCTTTGAGATGAACGCTTTCAACGGTCAATGCGTTGGTCGAGTGTGGGTTATGAGACTGGTAGGCTCATCAAGCCCAAAATGGTAATTCTTGCGGGCAGCGTCAAGGTTGAGTGCATGCGCGATAGCAAGGGGATGCATGTAAGCGCACGCGAGGTGGGAAGAAGCAAACAACTAGGCGCGGAACTTGTAACAATATTGGTATTGGATCTTGCAGGCTTTTCTGTCCAAATCAAGCATCTTGCATGTCATAATATCTTCATAATACCTGTCAGTGTTTGGAGTATTTTTGCTAACTTTTGAATTACGGCTTATATTATCATTATTCTCAATGGATCATGCTTGGCCTACCACATCTACAACAGATGAAAGTCTGATTAGTTTGTCAGTTAGGCTCAAAAAAGTAATGTGGTTAAATTGACAATGGTGATATAACGCTACAATACCAAACCATCCCGCCACGTAAACACCTCCATTCAACAGACCCGATTATTCCAAAACTATGGATGCATAAATATTGTACAATTACGGTCAACTATACTCTTCACTGTTTCAAGAGCTGGAGCTAGCGCCAGCCTTTGGCTCGTCGGCCTTGACCTGAGTCGACGATGTATCATTCTGGTTAGCCATGGCCATCTGCCAAGCAGGAATAGACTTCTTGCCGGTCATGTTGGCGAGAGGGGAGGATGAACGGTTGAGTTGAGGAGCAGAAGGGAATGTAGGCTTTGGGACCTCTGCAGCAGGTGTGGTAGCAGCTGATTCAACTGTGGCCTTCTCTCCGTTGGTCTTAGCAGCGGGAGTCGAGGTGGAGGCGGCAGGAGTAGCGGCGCTGGAGCTTCCACCGGCACCGACAGTTCCGGCTGTACCTCGCATATAGGTGTTCACGGTTGAAGGGCCGGTGCTGCTGCTGGGGGTGGTCATGCGCTGAGACACCAATGTCTTGAGACTGGTGAGTTCAGTGTTGATCTCCTTCAGCCGGTTATCAGTCAGGCCCTTTTGGTTCTCGAGAGCCTTAGGAATTGCGTCCTTGAGAGACTGAACCTCGTCACGAATTCGGGTCGCATCGTCCTCCCGACGACGATTGGCAGCCTTGAGGTCGGTCATGACTGTCTCGAGGTCCGCGATCGCCGCGTCCAGCTTTTCGGTTCGTTCCTTTTCGGCATTCTTCAGACTCTCCGTATCCTTCGCAAGCTGCTCAACAAGCGTGAAAGCTCGGTCAAATTGGTCCTCGATCGATTTCTTATCTTGTTCCAATTTCTCCGGTGTCGGAGGCGCGACCATTGGATATACGTAGCGCTGGTCGCAAGTTAGCTTACATCATCAAAATCGCTACAATGACAAGCACAAACCTTCCCTAACTCATAGAGGCCATAGGAGACACCTCCAACTACTGTGGCCATGATGAACCAATCTCTCCAGTCCCTACGGGGAGGAGGTGGCGGCGGTTGCCAGGCATGCTGTGGATAGGGGGGATAGTATTGTTGACCAGGAGGAGGGCCGGCGGGAGCGCTGGGATAAGGCGCGTTGGGAGCTGGAGGTGCGCTACCACCTGTTCGTGCCAGCGCAACGTCAATTTCTTCTTGGGTCAGGTTCTTGCTTCGAAGGAATGAGATGCGGTTCTCGACGGAGGATGACGCGACACTCGGGTCCTGGAGAACTGCAATAGGTTAGTCGGCGCATTTGTGATAGCTGTATCGGAGTCGATACTAACATTGGGTCTATTCAGGAGTTAGCATCTGCTGGGTTCTATTCCTATAGCTTTGGTGGCTGGGGAAGTAGGTCAACTTACTGCAGAGGATACGAGATCCTCGCGAATAGCCATGATTGATGCTTAGCCGTCAGACGGCTCTCACCACATAACCCGAGTCGCAATGGGAAGAAGTTGTAGAAGAAACTCCTGAAAGGACTTGAGCGATGATGAAAGGAACGTTAAATGCATGTGCTAGTTCAGCTTGCGGAGGCCGGACCGTGGAGTTCAAGAACGTGGAGGCGTGGAGTCGGAAGCGTGACCGGGTCTGTACCGAGGCTTCTCCCAATTGACCTGCCGAGATACTGGTACTGGTACGTACCGCAAACGGTTTCCGTCAGATTGCAGATGCGATCACGTGTAATCTTACTTAATTGAATGTCCCACTTATGCCAACTCAGCCGTTACTCCACCAGAGACGACACAGAAATTATCGACCAATCAAGTTGAGCTGATGGTTTGTTTACTTTCCGCCCGAGCAACACTTCTGCAACGCCTAATCTCCCCTACCCTACTCTCTTTACCTGACTTTACCTTACGCCATTCTGCATTTTCACATCCCACTTTACATCAACACCATTATCACGACGACCCCTCCGCGCATACAACAACTCACCATAGTCGCCTGCTTTGCGCATGCACCTCATTGCAGTCGCGTGTTTCCCCTTTCGCTAGATCATGTCCCAAGATACGGGCCTTTGGAGCGTCCGTAGACCCAGAGAGGTACGAGTACCGAATATCTTCTACCAGCTTTTGCGCCCAACTGGTAGACCGCCATTCCCGCGCATCGGCCTATAGCAATATTGGTTCTAACCTACAATATAGACTCTTGGTGGTATTAATGCAAACAGCGCCATCCCGCAGCCTGGTTCGACTATGAAGCGATCCAGCTCCAATATTGGCGGCAATTACCCTGGCAGTCATGTCCGTTCCATGTCGGGATCTAGGCAATCCCTTGCCATGCCACGACCTAACCAGCCTCTGTTCCAAAGATCGTCATCTGGAACCAATCTTGCCGACCTTGGTCTTTCGTCGGTGAAGCGCTCTTCATTTGCTCCTAAAGCCTCGGCCTTCACACCAAATCCTACAACACGAGCTTCCACTGATGGCGATCGACGCAGCAGCGTGTACCGGCCTCGTCAATCTACCGCTCCTCCAACGACGCACCAGAGTTTCTTTCAAACTACACCTGCCCCAGCTGGTGTACCCCGCGACCCCCGACCCCTGAAAGATCGATCTTTTCAAGCTCGTATTGGACAAGAGATTCTGGAATACATGGTTCAACACAACTTCGAAATGGAGATGAAGCATGTTCTTTCGCAAAATGTCCTCAAATCGCCAACGCAGAAGGACTTCAACTACATGTTCCAATGGCTGTATCATCGTATAGACCCCAGCCATAAGTTCCAGAAGAATATCGACCAGGAAGTGCCTCCTCTACTCAAGCAAATGCGATATCCTTTCGAAAGAAGTATAACAAAGAGTCAGATTGCTGCTGTCGGAGGCCAGAACTGGAGTACATTCCTTGGCCTTCTTCACTGGATGATGCAACTCGCACAGATGCTCGACGGCTATGTAAACTGCCAATACGATGAGGCTTGTATGGAGAGTGGAATCGACGTTAGTGGCGACCGCATCATCTTTGACTTCCTCAGCAATGGTTACCGGGATTGGTTGGCTATGGACGAGGATATGGGTGATGAGGAGGCTGAACGCGTTTTGGCCCCTCATGTTCAATCCATGGCAGCCGCCTTCGAGCGATCAAACTCCAAATACACATCAGAACTCGAAATGCTAGAAGCTGAAAACGCACGACTTCTCAAGGAAATCGAGGATTTGGAAAAGTCGACACCCGACCCTGCGGTTCTCGATAACCACTTCAAGATTATGGAGGAGGATAAGATCAAGTTTGAGGAGTATAATGCCCTGGCAATGCAAAGGTCCGAGAAGTACGAGAGCCGGTCTCAAGTCCTTCAAGAAGAGCTTGACAAACTCATGGAAGAGCTCCAAGAGGCCGACGAGGAGCGACGAAGCCTACAAAAAGCTGTGGATGCCCAAGGAATCAGCATGCAGGATATTGACCGCATGACTGCAGAGCGGGAGCGATTGCAGCGCGGAATTGAGTCAGCTGGCCAACGACTGGAAGAAGTAAAGAAGAAGGTGACGGAACGAGAGACTGAGGCGAGCCGGAGACTCGATGAATTGGAGCAAATGGTGGATCGATACAACACAATGGCGTATCAGATTGCACTGATCCCTTCGACGGCAGCCAACGCCAAGGGCAGGGAGTTTGAGCTCCAGGTCATGGTGGCCGATAGCTCGGATTACACTTCTACCAACTTGAAGGGATCATCAGGCCCATCATCTGCGGACCGTCTCCTTGTTGACGCCACCACTGGATACCAGGCAGGTCATATTCTCAACTTGGACCTTCGGGGACAAATCCGAAACAGCTTCCTATCGCTACGCAAGGAAATCTCAGATCGCCGAGCAGCAGCGATGGAAGAAATGATGAAGGATCACGATCTGCTTGATGGCATAAAGGAGGCCATCGAAGACAGGCGCAGTGAAGTGGAGGCACTCAACCACCGTGTTCGAGCAGCAGAAGAGGAGTATGAAAAAACGAAAGAGGTGTCGACAGCACAGAAGATGGCCTCTGACGCACATATTGAGAAGATGGAGAAGGAACTGTCGCGTATGCGAGCTGGCTTGTCTGAGAACGTGCAAATTCTGGAGCAGCGTGAGATCAACACAACAATTGAGTAAGTGGACAGGCGCTTTTGATCGTAGTTATAAGTACTAACGGGGCAAACAGATACGAGCAACTTGTGCTTCAGGCCAACGCTCTCCGAGAAGAGCTTCACACCGAGATTGACAGAATGCTCAACGATGTCATCAAGTTCAAGATTCATGTCCAAAAGAATCTCGATGACTACGAGGGCTTTGTAGCAGACGAGCTCGAGAAGGAGCTCGGTAGTGACGAGATGGGTGAGGAGACTCGACAGATGGATATGTGATGAGAGCTACGCATGAAGCAATCTTCTGAGACGCTTATGATGACGATTAATGTTTCGGGCGGCCTTTTGGTTTGTTTTATGGCGTTTGGCTTCATGATTGGTCGACTGATGGATGAGTGAGGGCAGTTGGACACAATCTGGTCTGACTGGTCACTGTCTTAAGTATACACGCTCCCTTTGTGGTGGACATGCTTTTGATGAGCGCGAGTTTGAGCATTATGACATGTTAGTAATGGTAGATACCTGGTGGTTTGCTTTGGTGTTTTTAGGAAAGATACCACGAGGCTGTCTGATATAGTTGGCCTTGATTACGAAAATTCTAGTTACGGAAAAAAGCATAACGACGTTATTTCTCGATTATCAATGTTGCAATACATAATAAGCTGACGACAACGTGCGTAGCATGGCAAGCATGGGCACCACATGGCGACGACAAGGATGGTCAGCACCTTGTCAGGGGGTTCCCGAGGATGCCAGCAGGGGTAGCTAGCTCCAAGACTGCAATGATTCGTGAGTACTCAGTAGATATCACTCTCTTTTCTGTAGGGTCGTATTATATCTTATGAGCTGTGATATTGGGGTGAATAATACGAAGTTGAGTCCATGGATAAGAAGTTCGCTAGAATAAGACCAGAATATGATAGAAGGCTTCTGTTGCATTCGGATTCGTTTATTCCCCCGGATGCCCTCGGAAGATCCTCTTAATTGCCCCGGTCGGGGAGTCGGGGGCTTGTAATTTGCGAGCGGGAAAGTGATGCAAACTCCGCCAAGGCCCTGTAGGGCATTTATTGAGTTGGGGGGAGTTATGAATGAAAGAAGTGAGGCATCATGATGAAGCTGAAGAACTTGAAATTGTCATGATTCAGACTACCTACAGATTGGATGAGAGTAGTATACCATACCTAGGTAGTATGGGCTGTTGAGTATTGCTTAGACCACTGACTGATGTTGTGAATATGTATCATGCTCGTGTCTCAGCTGCATAACTGCCCAACTGTCAGTGTTAACTCCGCCAGGTTTTTATCCCCGTTGTCATCCATTGCACGTCTACTTTCATGGCCATGCCATGCAGGGTTGCAAATTTTTTAGT
>JABEEJ010000615.1:0-57519 GCA_013363135.1 Fusarium brevicatenulatum
TTATTATGAGTTAACCATTCCGTATATGTATTAGTATATAATAAGACTGTATTCTCTTCCGTGACTAAACAAGCCCCTGTCTTCTCAGATCCACTCAAACCTTCAGTCTCGAAAAAATAACAAAATGGCTGTTACATTAGCCCGAGGGAGGATTTCTTTCATGCCAAAAGGAAGCAATCTTCCGGAAATTCATGATACCACTTTATTGCACCAGTAGGTTCGCGTAGAACTTCCACGGTCTAACGTTGAGAGAAACCTTATCGAATTGAGAGTGGCTAATTAAACGCTAATAAGCGAAGGTGCCTGGGCCAAGACTCAATCGGCATTCTCGATCCTCATCGCGATTCCGCGGGTTCGCTTGGGTGATGGATGAATCCCGTCTTATTTCCTTCTGGCCCCTGAATCTACCCGAGATCTGAACAAGTCTTCGATTTCCGAGTCGCTTTGCAGGCGCTGGTCAAATTGTGTCGCATCTTATTGTAGACTTGGTCGGCGCAATCAGTTTTGGGCATTGGGATTTGGGATGACGGCGAAATCACCAAGGTAACCGGAGGTTCAGCTCTTTTAGACAACTATTAGCAGCCTTCTAGAGCCTACCCACTGGATTCTGTCGCCTGTAGGTAGCACAATGTTCTCCACCAGCTCACTAGACTACAACTCCGACCACTTAAGGTGAATTGACGGTTGGGTGGACTTTTGTACGCATGCAATATTGTATTCTCCAGTGCCCGTGCCAGGGACCGGCGTCTAATTCAATCTATCCAAGAAAGCGATCAATTGCTTCGTTGACACAAACCCCAGCACCTTTGCCGTATCCTCCTCGGTGACGACGAGATAACTGATGCCCAGCTTTCCAAACATTTCCACAGCATACTCAAGTGGTGCTTTTGATGAGAGAGTGAGGGGACTCCTATCAATCGCCCCCGCCAGAGTACCTTCAAGAACGCTTATCTCACAAGACTCTTCAACACCATCGGTTTTCTCAATCATATGCAGGACTTGCTCCAGTTTATATTGCGAGATATAGCCGTGACAGAGTCCCTTGTCGTTAACGAACACCAGTCCAGAGTCGGTCAAGCCACTGTTTTGGAGATGTGAGAGCTTATCTTGGAGCACTGATGTGAGGACACGATAGTCCGGGCCAACAGACACAACAGCGTCCAAGACACCTTTTGAATGAAGAAGAGCGTCTACCATCGCAGTACCCTCATTATCTCTGAACTCTCGAACCTTGCTGATTGCACCCTCAGCCTCCAGGAAGGGATGTCCTTGGAGATGCTGAGCAAGATCATAAACACCATCGGCACTGATTGCATCAGCCACCCACTTCGCAGTCAGGATAGCGATCATGGAAGGCGGAATGAAGTTGACCTCTCCAGTCAGCTCAAACATGATGACAGCTAGACTGACTGTCATTCTGCTAACTCCAGCTAGAAAGGCTGCTGACCCGACCATGGCAAAGATACCCGGCGAGATGTTGGGGATGAGTTGCCCGATCATTCGACCGAAGAGTGCACCGGCATCCATCGCGGGGATGATGATTCCAGATGGGACCTTGCAGCCGAATGTAATGGTCGTCAAGAATAGCTTGACGAATGTCCCGGAGATCAGCCAAGCATAGTATGTGCCCTTCCCAGTAGTTTGGGCCTCTTGTTGGCAAATCCAGTCCTCCTCAGCATGATTGCAGTCAACAAGAACTCGCTGCATGACAATGTCCCCAGTTTCTCTGATCAACATATTCGGGAACTGCAGAACGGCTGTGATCAATGTCACGAGAGCCAACTCAAAGACAGGGTTGTTCTTGATAAGCGAAATCTTTCGGAACGACTTTGACCAGAGGAAGTTGGCCCTGCAGAATACTCCACCAAAGATGCCACCGCAGATGCCGAGAACGATGAAGACAAAATAGTGAAGAGCATCATAGTTGACGCCGTAGTTCGTCTCAAACAAAACAAGTTTGCCAGTGCCTGCTGGGTTGAGTTCCTTGAGAACAGCCGCCGCCACCACTGAACAAAGGCAGCTCCTCCAGAGCACCCTTCGGGGGAAGTACGTGCTGATCTCCTCATAGCTGAAAAGAACACCCCCAATCGGAGCACCAAAAGCAACAGATAAGCCCGCTGAGCAAGCGATACTGAGCATTTCCCTCAGCTTCCGTTGATTACTCGCGTATTTGGGGATGCAGATGGTGACAAGATACCCAACACAAGCTGAGATGTGTACAAAAGGTCCTTCTTTGCCCAAGCACATGCCTGTTGCGACTGCGAAGATTGATCCGATGGCCTTGACGATGAGGACTTTGAGATCGAAGAGGTGAGGGATGCAGAAGCCGGATAACACAGTTTTTATCTCGGGGATGCCGCTTCCTGCTGCCATGTACATGACCCTTCCACCAGTGTTTGCAGGCTGTCCTTCTTTCTCCGGAGCGACGGCAGTGAGATTCGTCTTCGTAGTGGCTGTGACGCTTCCAGCGATGATACCAAAGATCAAAGCAAGGCCGACATAGATAGCGTACGCATACACATAGCTTTCCGTCCATGGCTTCCAGTTCTGGCATTTTGTCTCTGATGCACAGCATGCTCGGCGACTCAGAAATACGTTGTTGGTGCAGTAGCCATCCTTGAGATCTGCTAGAACCTCAACGCTGACGTCTACGAATGCCGCGATTGAGGCTGTGAGGAGACCGATGAGGAAAGCTGCGACCCAGCCCTGAGAAGCGTCCCATAGCTTGGTTATACGGTAGCGTATCCCACGTCGCGAATAGAGATTTGAGATGTCGCGTCGGTGACTATCTTGTACGAGGTCTTGAAGCCAGTCGATGGCATGGTAGTCACTATATGGTAGACTGTCCTGCTGGGAGGCAGTCTTTGTCGATAGAGGATCTTTGGTGTTGCGTTGGTGAGGTGGTATCAAGGGAGTAGTCTCCGTCATTTCACCTGCTTCTACAAGCGTCGAGTCGGAAGCCATGTTGAGCGGGATAATGAGTACCGTGGAGCACAAGTCGCTACCAGCATTGTAATTCTGGGGCTATCATTGTATATAAGAATCCCGGACATAGCATCCTCGGAGATCTTATAGAAAAGTTGAGACCTCCATCAAACTTGTAGATCTACCGGAGAAGAAAACCACAGATCTCGAATTTGTGACGTCAATGCAATGCATCTCCGGGCTAAACACCAGCCCTCCAGGGTCTTGTGATAAGGTTGCAGCACCAACTGACCTATCGCTTCCTACACAGACTCGAAAGCTGGTGTATCATTGGTGAAAATGAGGGCAGGGAGATCTCTAAGTCGAGGGCCAGGCCTGTCTATAGGTCGAGATGGGCGAGGACTCGCAACAACCGTAATACCTGTGCTGATTTGATGAAAACATGAAGAACCATCGGTAGTTTGATGCATGTCTGTCAAATCTACATGGTAGCAGTCTAGAACGTTGGCCAAAGATAAGCAGTCACACCAAAACCGCCACTATCTCCAATTCTCACATGCAACAAAGATAAGAACCCCAGGCATGGCTCAAGTTCACGTCTTGAACAAATGTTCAATAATCGACCGAAAAGAAAAATCAAAGGGCCATATGTCAAAGATTTTGCTCCGCGGAGATATATACAAGAATTTATCCTGTGCGACGCTCAGTGCTGGAATTTCGCTGATCGACGTCCTCGTGAGCGGAGAGATTGTCGTGGTCACCCCGCATAACATGGCACATGGCCTGCTCACGAACATGGCGGTAGATAACCACTAGCGCCAGTGTCAGATAAACCCAAGAAATCCCCAATGGTTATCCTTATCAGGCCCCCCATGAAATAATCCTGGACCTTTCACTGAGTTGTGGCCCCCATTGAGCTCGTGATAGCTTCATTTCAGGCAGATATTATGACTCCATCCGCCCTACGTTGAGCATCATTTCATACAATATGTTTGACAACTGATTGCATGCAAGGTAAAACTTTTGGTATTGTTATGGATATTACCTGTGTTGGCAGGCTACAGTTCAATCTCCTGACTAGCAAGTACTTACGTAGTCATCTAGTTTGCAGAACAATACCGGCTCAAACGAGTCTCAACTATAAGTGGATTAAATGTTATACAATCTGAGCATAAATCTGAATAAGAATTCATGCTTGTAGATATGCAAATGTTAAAGCTCCCGGTACGCGAAACTCACATCTTATACAAGAAGCTGTTGCTACATCTCCCATCTGATGAAGACTACATGTAGGCAAAGAAACGAGGGAAATCAATGTACAGTTATCTGACATCAATAGGGAAAAATAGGAAAGAGAGACAGATCAACACCAGATAGTAACTCGGGATGCGGTCAGATGCATATCAGGCAAAACATACACGGCTGTGTTAGCCATGCTGGGAGGTAACGCAGAATCTAGACATTTAGTTGCAATTGCTAGTCGTTAAAAAATATGATTAGGTCTTTGACGAATGAACATAGGGTGACAAACGCAGCAGGATAGCCATGGAGAAATGTTCTCGTGTTGAATGCCAACTACTAGAGGCAAACCCCATCACCTCTCGTAGCTGCCTTGACTATACTCTAACGCTTGTAATCACCAGTGTATTGAAGAATATATGATCTCAATGGCCTGATTCTTTGTACTATGGAGCCATATCTCTAGACAGAGTTTCGTTTCAATTCCAAGTCAAAGCTGTGCCGCGAGTACTGAAGCCAACACCTCACATGCGCCGACAGCACGACAACATTAATTGATTAATATCAGAAACTTCTAGCAGTATCTTGATAATTCTTTAGGTATTTTATTGACCCTAGTGAGAAGTAATTTCGCGAAGTTTCTAGAAATCTGACATCCTGCCAATCACCCTCGCGCATCTCAGCCTCCGAGGGTCATCATCCCAAGGCAGAAGTCCATCCTTAGATCGAAGAAAAACGCATAAGAACCGTCGACAAGACCATCAAAACCTGTAGTCCAAATCAATTCGCCCCTTTCAATCACTCTAAGCACCGTTAAACCAATCTTGACGATGTCTTCCCTTCCCTTTAGCGCTCCGCCCTGGCCCGTCCCCGCGTCAGCAAATCTTACATCATCCACTATTTCCATTCCCGACGGTGAGATTGAGCGGCTCAAGACACTTCTCAAGCTATCGCCTATTCCGAAGGCCAATATTTGGAATTCGCGTGATGATGGCGCTTTTGGACTCCCGAGAGATAGTTTGACGGAATTGGTTGAGTATTGGGCGAATGATTACGATTGGAAGAAATGGGAGGCTACTCTCAATTCGATTCCCCAGTTTGACATCACCGTCACTGATGACGATTCGAAAGATTACAAGATCAACTTTTTGGCTTTGTTCTCTAAGAATCCTTCTGCGATCCCTATTTTGTTTCTTCATAGCTGGCCTGGCTCTGTTGTTGAATACCTCCCCATCCTTCAGAAACTCAAATCTGAGTACGATGCTGAGTCTCTGCCCTATCACATCATTGTTCCTCACCATATCGGCTTCGGCTTTTCTGATGCACCACCTCTCGACAAGCCATTCACCCATATTGACAATGCCCGTCTTTTGTCAAAGATGATGCATTCCCTGGGCTTTGACAAGACGGGGTATATGACGCAGGGAGGCGATCTCGGCGGCTGGACCGCACCTGTCATTGCAAACATCGATCCCGCATGCAAGCTCGTTCATATGAGCATGCTCAACATCTCACCCCCTCCCGGTGAGAACGTCGAAGAGGGCATCAAGGCCGGCAAGTACACCCCCGATGAAATGGCAGCATTCGGCAGAATGGCAGACTTTCAAAAGAAAGAAACCGCCTTCATCCAGCTCGACGGCACCAAGCCAGCTACAGCAGGCTACATCTTCGGCAGCAACCCCATCGCCCTGCTCTCCTGGATCGGGGATAAGATGCACCGCTGGTCTGACGAAACACCCTCCAAAGACCTCATCCTAACAAACATTGCGCTGTATTGGTTCACCGGCTGTTACCCTACCTCTATCTATCTTCACCTCACGGTTCTTGAAGACCATGAGCTCATGATGAATGCCTGGAAGAGTCTGAAAGTACCGCTTGGACACTCGGCGTTCAAGAAGGAGCTTGTTACGGCGCCGGAGAGATGGATTCAGCAGACGGAGCAGGTGAAGTGGTATAGAATGCATGACAAGGGTGGACACTTTGCTGCGCTTGAGGAGCCGGATGCTCTCTGGAGGGATGTGGAGGATTTCATTGGGGCGTTTTGGGAGAAGTGAAGCGATTCCAGTCATGATGCAGCGCTTCAGATGGGAACAGGCAGCGACAAGTGCCGAGGAAAGGTTAGGTCAATTTAGGGTAAGTTTAGTTTTCAGTCGGATTAGTTACTTGCATCTCTGATAATCAGGTCATATGATCCGCAGTGCCGAAGAAGTAGTCTAAACATCAAATACGAGTACATACCATCCCTAGTCTCCAGTCCATCAGGTTAGGTCACGACGATCTCAATACCGCCCACATCACGACTCGGCCCTAAATCACATCCCCCACAATCTCCCTCCATTGGCTCTCTTACTATCGATCAACCCGTTCGAGCATCTAATTTGTCCGCATCAAATTCGGCACTTGCGTGCCGGTTTATGGTTACATCAAGGCCCGAGCCACGCGATGCCCCCTGGGGTAAATACCCCAGATGACGATGGCGCCGATCTGCATACCCCGCAGATTTGGAGAAGCGGGCGAATAAGGCTTGGCAACACCGATTCCCTGAACGGATTTGTCCAACGGAGGAATTTGTGAATAGTTGCTCCCTTTGGAGAGAGTGTGCGGAATAGGAAGGTGGTTAGCCGGTTCGTCTGATGTTGTTGCGATGGGGTCCGGGGAAAGTATCGGACGAGAGACCTCAGTATGGGGATATCTATATAAAGAGCTCTTATTCTGTGCCGTAATTTCTATCTCTCGTAACTCAGCAGCTCTTCTTTAATCCTCTGTCAAAGTCACCTGGCTCTGGTTTTACCTCTTTTCTTATAGTCCCATCACAATGCTTCTCCAAAGCGTCTTCGCTCTTGGTCTTGCCACCACCGCTCGTCTTGTCTCAGCAGGACCATGCGACATCTACAAGTCCGGCGGAACACCCTGTATCGCCGCTCATAGCACTACCCGCGCTCTCTTTGACAGCTATGCCGGAGGTCTCTACCAGATCAAGCGCGCCTCAGATGGTGCCCTCACCGACATCAAGCCTGTCTCAGCAGGCGGTGTCGCAGCCTCCTCTGCCCAAGACTCCTTCTGCAGCGGCACAACCTGTCTCATCACCATCATCTATGATCAGTCTGGCCGAAGCAACCATTTGACCCAGGCTCCTCCTGGTGGCTTCAATGGCCCTGATGTGAATGGCTATGATAACCTCGCCGCTGCTGATGGTGCACCTGTTACGCTGAACGGCAAGAAGGCCTACGGAGTGTTTATCTCCCCTGGTACCGGCTATCGTAACAACCAAGTTGATGGTTCCGCCACTGGCGATGAGCCAGAGGGTATGTATGCTGTTCTCGATGGAACGCATTACAACGGCGCTTGCTGCTTCGACTACGGCAACGCGGAGACCAACAGCAAAGATACTGGTAATGGACACATGGAAGCTATCTACTTCGGCGACAACACCGTCTGGGGCTCTGGTTCCGGCAGCGGTCCCTGGATCATGGCTGATCTTGAGAACGGTCTCTTCTCTGGACAGGGCGCTAAGCAGAACACTGCCAACCCAAGCATCTCCAACCGTTTCACCAGTGCCGTCGTCAAGGGCAAGGCGGGCACGTGGGCCATTCGCGGTGGAAACGCCGCCTCGGGTTCACTGTCGACTTTCTATAGCGGTGCGCGCCCTGATGGTGGCTACAACCCCATGAGCAAAGAGGGAGCAATCATTCTCGGCATTGGTGGTGATAACAGCAATGGAGCCCAGGGCACTTTCTACGAAGGAGTCATGACTAGCGGATATCCTTCTGATGCGACAGAGAACTCGGTGCAGGCCAACATCGTCGCGGCCAAGTATGCCACCACATCTTTGACAAGCGGAACCGCCCTCAGCGTCGGATCATCCGTCACCCTCAAAGTCACCACGTCCGGCTACACAGACCGCGTCCTCGCACACAGCTCCTCCAACGTCAACACCCAAGTGATCTCCAGCTCCAGCTCCAGCGCCCTCAAGAAGTCAGCGAGCTGGACGGTGCGCACCGGTCTCGCCAACAGCGGCTGTGTGTCTTTCGAGTCTAACGATACTCCTGGTAGTTACATTCGACACTCTGGCTTCCAGCTGTACGTTAACAAGAGTGACGGTAGCAAGATCTTCAATGAGGATGCTACGTTCTGTCCCCAGAAGGGTATGAGTGGTTCGGGAAGTTCGTTCCGATCATGGAGCTATCCGACCAGGTACATTCGACACTACAACAACGTTGGGTATGCTGCTTCGAATGGGGGTGTTCATGACTTTGATTCTGCAAACAGCTTTGTCAATGATGTTAGCTTTGTTGTTGCCACTGGCTTTGCTTAGATGGAATCTCAGATTATGACGGGTTCGAAGTGGAAATCACATAGCGATTAGTCGGAAAATACGAGGAGGTAAATATATTCAATCATTATCAATTGATCTTCCATCTTACCCACAAATACGAAGCATTATCTCATGGGCAATATTTACAACCTATGGTCTTTACTTTGACTCCTCAAGTTCCTTCTTCTCACTATCTCCCAAAAGACCCAGTGCCTCCCGACGAGTTGGCGCCGATGCGTCAAAGTACGGCTTCTCAGCCAAAGAAGTCACTCGCGTACCATGTCGTGGTTCTCTTCCACTATAGTCCCAGCTTGCATTATGAATAGTGATACTACACCTGTTAGTACTTTGTATCTTCATGAACTCTCTGAAGCTTACCGGTTGTCCCAAAGGGCAGATGTTCTAGGCGTCCACTTGAATCGGACTTGAATGTCAACGTTTTCCTCATAAACATCATAAAGGTAGTTGAGAATGACATCACTCTCAGCTCGATCAAGACCAACAATCCTATCCGTCATCGCACGGTTCACCCAGAGCGCTTTCCAGCCCGTGGCAGGATGAACACGAACAATAGGATGAATACGCTCAATGTACTTTGGACCTTGTTCAGGATGATCGCGGTCCAGGTAGGGATGGGCAGAGCGGTAAACAGCCTCCCGGCCATCAATAATCTTGCGGAACTCTGGGGACAGCTTCTCGTATGCAGCGTAGCCAGATGCCCAGAGGGTATCTCCACCAACAGACGGGATGGTATCGTTGTGGAGATGTGTGATACCCGCTGGTTGCTTCTCATGGACGAGATCTGTGTGCCAGCGTGATGCACCGCCTGGTTGACGGAAACTGGCTGGGCGCTCTTGAGCCATGAGATCGGGCCAGAGGACGCTGACACCTGGGACGCCAGGGACATGAGGGACTTGAGGCTACGTCTCGTGAGCATCTGTCATGAAGAGGATTAAGTGCCTGACTTACGTGAATCTCAACCTCTCCGTACCACTCCCCAAGCTCCTTCTGCTGCTGCGGCGAAAGATCCTGATCTCTAAAAAACACAACACTTCTCTCCGCAATAAGCAGTGCAAGTTCATCTCGCTGCTGATTAGTAAGATCCTTCAACTGCAGACCTTCAATCTCCGTTCCGATGTAAGCAGTCAAGTCAGTGACCTTCGTCGCAGCGGACAAAAGGCTCTTCTTTGACTTGTCAGCTCGGGCACCTGCGTCGATGTGATCGCGAGGCTTGTCTCTAATCTTGTAGACATCGTCGAGATATAAGGGGCGGGAAGGACGGTAGGGGTATCCTTTGGAGAGGTCTATGCCTGATTTCTCGAGACGCTGTTTGGCTGCGTCGGGGATTTTCAGGGTGTCTTTGATGGGCTCGGCGACATCTTTGATGCTGGGGTCGATTGGGGCTGGGACCATTTTGAATAATTGGATTGATATCTTATATAATGCTTTAAAATCTGAATATTTCACTTGAAGCTATGGAATTTTAGCAGCCTACCGCTGTTGATATACAAAGATCGTCCCCTCACTACTGTTACAATGACCCCGACTTGGCGAGTCACGCCATGATGGCAGACAATGACCAAGACTTACTGCGACAACCCTCATTGGTCAACGCTAGACATGCGATATGCAAACTGATTGCAACATAAATATTTATCCAATCCGTTTCCTGAGATATTGCGCGATCGAATGATCTTGGCTCAATTCGGAAATAACAGCACCTCGTTTGCGAGTTGATGGTGTCGTGTAATTGAGGATTTGTAAGACTCGGACGAGATATCGACCCCTCACTTCGTTATGATGCTGACGAATAACTAGTAGAGTCGCCGTTTGTCCGCTGTTTATAGCCGAAAAGAGATATGTCGGTTTTGCAGTTGCTCGTTGTTCGTTCCGTTGGTTGAACTAGTCAGTCGATCGCGCTGCAGTGTATAGTGTGACATATGAACAGGAGACGGAGACACCGTTGATAAGCAAAATATAGATTCGTATTAGACATATACTCAACTCCTACAACTTTGCGCGAGGAACAGCAGCAAGCTCCTGACTCTCACTACTCCTCCAAACAGCTGCAGCCTTAGGCTTACTATCTTTCCACTGCCACTTCGCCTGACTCTGCCTCTCCTCCACAAGCAACTTATGCACAAACTCCCCAAAGATGGGCAACATCTTGAACCCATGTCCACTATCACCACTCAACACCGCCAAAGTAGCATTAGTACCAGGAACATAGTCGATAATGAAATCCGAATCATCAGTGTCAGCGAACCAGCACAGATGCTGATCAATAAGAGGTCTGTCAGCTAGTTGCGGAAAGACTTCTTTGAGAAGAAGACGGATGTGCGTCTCGTCCTCGAGAGGCATGAATTGTGAATCTTCTAGCGAGGGAAAGGGGATCGAGAGACCGTCTTTGGAGAAGGCGTAGTTTGTGAATGCTCCGCCCATGTGGCAGAATTTGAGTTTCTTGGTTTTCAGGTCGGGTTCGAAGAAGAAAGCGAGGTCGCGCACGTTGGTGACGGGAATACCCTTGAGTTCGGCGGCTTCTTTGTCTGTGAGTTGGATATGTGCGACACCCCATGCTCGACCGGTCATTTGCTTTCCAATGCGTGGAAGAATGTTGGCGGCGTCGGCGCCTAGAGCGATGATGGTCTTGTCTGCTGAGTAGATGGTGCCGCCACGTGTCCTTGCACCTATACACTTCGTCCCCTTTCGACTTGACGCGTAGAGCAAAGACTCGACTTCGCCGTCTTTGTTTCCCAGATGGAACTTGACACCGAGCTTGACGCACTGCTCGTACACGGCTCTCAAGGCATTAGCAGAGTGGCCGTAACCGGCGAGCTTGTTGTGATATCCAGTGAAGCCGGTAAGTGGACCGCTGAACTTGGGAACAAGCTTCTTGATCTCCTCGCTGCTGTTCACGCGAATAGTTTGGCCGTTGAACGCGGGATTCTTCTGGAGTGATTGGAAGTAGCTCTCCACTGCACCCTTTGTGTTCTGGGCTGCTTTGCCGGACGTGACGTTGAGAAAGCCGGTTTGGTGATAATGAGGAGAATAGAGAGGATCAGATTGCCATTTTCGGATTGCGTCCTATAATCTATTATGAGACAGAAGTTCTTATCGTCAAGTCAAGGCGGCGGCTTACGAGAGCTAATTGAGTGTAAAAGTCATCGGCGTACTCGGCGCGGATGACCTTGTTCAGATCATAGGCAGCGGAGAAGCGGCTTGGTACATCAACATCTTTCTCGAGAATTGTGATGTTCTTGTATCCCTTTTGAGCGAGCTCAAATGCTGTTGCTAGACCGAAACAGCCGCCTCCGAGAATGAGGATCGATTGATTTGTGTTTTCTGTGGACATCTTGCCAGATTGTGAGAGTTTGACAGCGGGGATAAGGCGGGTTGCTATTCCGGTGAATGGTCAGCGACTACAAACCCCAAACTTGAATACAAAAGTAATTATAATTATAGAGTAGAGTAAAACACAAGGGAAATATGAAAGGCGGGTAAGACTGCATTTAAAAACATCCAAGCCATGAGATGTTCTGGAAGCCATGCATCGGGTCGTCATCCGATATCGCCAAACAAACATCAGGGCATCATCTGGTTGGATAAGATAACGAATTTTGGAGACGACTCCTCACGAGGACCACAGAACTCGTTAGCGTAGCCGCCGCAGAGATACACTGGCCGCCACCAAAAGATAACTCAACCTCCACTTTCTTCCCCGCTTCATCGGTGTCTACCCCGGATTATGGGCATCATGTGGTTGGTCTTGACACGGCATTGAGATGCTACACCGGTAGAGCGACTGCTGTAACAATTGGGCTTTTGGTGGCCTCAAAGATATGTTGTGACAGGTGAGAGATGGGTTCATGTTAGAGTCTGGTCGAGGCGTTATCTTTCGCCAATTGCTACGTGTTGACCGAACATTTCACCGCATGCAATGTAAGCTCGAAATAGACAGAGCTTACGCATTCGGAAATTCTTGTAACCTACGGTACGTTGTCTGCGGTTGCGCTGCCGAGAGCCGGTCAGGAGCCAATGCTAGAGCCCGTACCTAGCATCACGGAAGCCATCCCGAGCAGTCGCCGCTCGGCCCCACCGGAGCATGATGCCTTCATCCCTCAATCGTACCATACTAATCGCCAGCGTCCGAACTTTGCTCTAATCATTTACACGATGATTTAAAACCTCAAGTTTCATCTTTCAATAAATGTCCAAACCGAGATCCTCATCTCGGACCTCGCCGATGCTCGCTTGCTCGCGGGTAACGAGCGTCATGCTTCAACAATGCCATACCTCAGCAACCCCAACGAAGCACCAAGTAAAATCGCCAACGGTGGTGCAACCCCAAAATACCGGCCTCCCACAAAAGCCGTTGCGGTAACAACAACCCACCAAGGATCATCAGCAAGACTCTTGCCAGACTGGAAGCCCTGATCGATATATCCAACCTGCCAAATCCTATAGACAGCCGTGTATATCAATCCAACAGCACCGGCATTGATACCTCGTACCGCAGACTTGACCCACCGTCGAGATCTCAAAACTCCCCATACACCCATTGTTCCGTGAACGAGAACCATACCTGGGACAAAAATACCGAGGTAAGCTATCAGCGCTCCCGCAATAGCGGGATATCCATTGTTCGCAGCTGTGAGACCGCCCAAAAACACGGCGAAATTGAAATTTGGTCCTGGGAACGCCTGCACAATGGCGAGACCGATCAGGAAATCTCGTGGTGTAACCCATCCCTCGGCAACGACGTACTCTCGAAGAAGAGGAATTACTACAGGGCCACCGCCAAAGATGATTGTTCCAGCCAGGTACAAGTTGGCGAAAAGCTTATAGAGCAGAGGAGTAGTCGGTAGCGTTCCGCGTAGGACGAGAACGACGATGAATGAGAGGAGGAAGACGGCGATGATGGCTGTTCCGGACTTCCATGAGAAGTTGAGGCGATATTCCAGGGGAACGACACGTGGTTCATCCTCTCGGGGGCCAGACTCCGCCGTCTCGGCAAGGGCGATTCTCGACTCATTGGCATTACCGTCCGTTCCATTCTCAGCACCTTGAATATTCTCACTCTCTGTGACTCTTCCCCTCCTCATCCGAAGAAGACCATTCTTCACAGCTCGGACCGGACGATGCAGCCAGCGAAAGTCATACACAATAGTACAGCATCCACCCGCAACAATAAGAACCGGGAAATACCAGAGGGCGTTGTACAGTATCCCGGCCATGGCAGTGATTGAGAGAACAAGCCTCGTCCCTTGATCTGTGATAGCCTTGTCGGAGAGTTCGACGGCTGCTAAGGCGATGATACCGACAGTAGCTGCGTTCAGACCCGAGAGAAGGGCGTATACCGCGCGAGGTAGTGTATCTCCAATGTTGGAAACACCAATGGAGAGTCCAAACATGCCGAGAAAACCAGGTATACTGTTTTGGTCAGTCGCATCGTTTTAGGCCTATATCACACGTGTCATACCTCCAAATGAAAAATGCCAGAATAGCTTCGAACAATCCACCGTGGATCAAATTGATACAGTAAAGCATTTTCGTACTAGCAGGGCCAGAGAGCGCCTGGGAGACGCTGAAGAGCTCCTGGAACTAAACATTACTGTTAATAGGCTGTGACGGTTTGTAAGTGGTGTAAACGTACAATCTGCTCATCGATCCATTGTAATTTTGTGACAAACTTGTCATGAAACTTTGCCCGTTAGCCATGCCGTAAGAAAGGCTGTGAGGTTATGCTTACGATTTTGAAGTGCACGGGCGGTCCGCCGAATGCAGTGAAGCCGAGATGCCAATTGACCTTGAGCGTCTGCAGCCCGCGATCTGCGGCTCTACGCACGGCGTTTTCCCAGCCGCCGACAACCATCTTGAGCTTCTTGACGTATCGCCAGAGACTCGATTGATGTATTTTGAGGATGCAAGGAGATAAGTGACTCACGTAATGGCGATTTAAGCTTCATTTTAACTCCTGGCGGTCACGTCATTGGATCTAAACCTCTTTCATCGCTTGGCCGCGATTGACCAATTATCGCGCGGGTGTGCCAGATACCTGTTCTCTCACCGTGATAATAATTTACCTTGTATTATTGAGACAGTGTCGATAAATACTTTTTATTGCTGATGTTGGCTTTCTTGGCATTGTCGGCCAATGGTGAGATACCAATTGAGCACGTGGATTGATCCTGGAGAGCTTTTCTCTGCACAAGTTTCGCCTGTTTCCATGTCCCTGTGCATTATCATGATCAAGATAACTAATAAAAGAGGATTGAACATTCGCTGCAATTCATCAAAGCAGTACCCCTAATAAGACTTCCCTTTGAATCCTCCAAATTCTTTTAACATGTTTTCATACCAACCGAAACCTCTCCACAGGCACCCCTCTCTCCTTCAACCTATGCTCTGACATTCGTGGATCGTAAATTCTTTCGTTCTCCATGTATTTCTCATACTCATACTTGTGTACCCAAAAAGGAACGGATTTCCCACCCATCTCAGCTGCAAACTCCTTAAACCCAATTGGCAATGGAACCCCTTCAAGCCGAGGATCTGAGAAACGTAGAGGCTCGCCCTCTCGCCAAAACGCAAGACTCTGTGTGTCGACAGACCACAATTTCTCCCAGCCTCGGAAGTCATTCCCGAGTAAGGCTTGGCCGTCAGAAAACCCCGGGTGATAGCATGGTCCAACGACCTTGTAGAAACCATCTTCGGGCTGAGGACGGAGAACCAAGTTGCTGGGCAGGCCCAGAAGAGTCACTATTATGTCTCCGTCGCAGCTGCTTGGAGGGACGCACGCGAGGGTCCCCCGGCGCGTCCTTGTGCAAGCGGTTGCCGTCTCATTGTTATGACCATATGGAATGCTGTGATAATCGTCCGCGATGGCGCTGCCTGTAATCCACTGACGTATCATCCACCGTCCAATTTCCAGAGATATTCTGCTCCAAGAGGGAGGACCTTCAGTTCTTGCCGTACTGTGCTCCCAGAGCTTACCAAACGTCATCAGGTTTATCAGCTCGTCGAGGCATTTATCATCTTGATGGAAATCCTCATTTCCTGTGAGATCTCGAAACACCTTGAGGACATTGGCGATATAGTCCTCTACTGCCTCAAACTTTGCTCTCGGGGGCATATCCATTACGCTGTCGCAGATCCCATCACAGGAAACGCCCGCAACCTCCAACACTCCAGGTTTTATATATCTCGCTGATGCGGCGGATCTTGCACCTGCGTTGCTCAAGAGCTGCATGAGGCACAGCGGCTTCTGTAAGTCCACCGCCCAGCTGGGAGATGTCGTCGAGTTACAGAGCTCCAGGAACTGGAGATTTCGTCTCTGCTTCAGGTACGTGATAGAAGCTGAAGCCATGATTTGCCTGGCAGACTTTGTGTAGTCTACACTGATCGATTGGGCGGTTTCAGGCTCGAGAAACCCTCGAAGCGCATACAGTTTATCCCGAATATCAGAACATTCATATAACCTCGTCAAAAACAACAGAGAAACCCAGTCATTGCAGTCCCTGCCCAACTGCTGAGCAAACCTACAACTCGAAACGTTACCACAAAAAACCTTCATATTTGCGGTGTGCCTGGCCAGATCAACAAAGCACGGCTGTGATACCGACCCTTTGTTGAAACAAATGAACATGGTCGCTTCAGTAAACCTGGTCCACAGTATCTCATCGTTGCCCAACCTCACAATCGATGTCTCTTGATTTGCCAAGGCTATTTCCTGATGTGTCCAAAGCCGCCGGAACCAGTTCAAGTCCAGCAGCTGCTCGAATGCAAGCCACTGGTCCTGGGTAAGCGGAAGATGCTCACCGTAATCGATCTCCTGCCGGCTTTCGTCCTTTGTTGGGGCAAAGATTCCTTTATACGAGGTAAGATCTATGGCTAAAGACGATAGTTGGCTTCTCACCCAACGTAGAGTCTCGATGGCTGTAGAACTCCAGGGCGCTGCAGGACCTAGCCATACGATGACTCTTCGGGCAGATTGATACACATCTGCCATGCGCTGAACCTGAGCAGAGCGCTCTGCGACGTCCTTTTGATTGATGCAGATGGAGTCGCACCACAGTAGCCGTTTACGGTCGGGGTATCGTAGTGCTCGCAAAGCGGAGGCCAGGTTAGGTCCAATATTAAGATACCCAGAGTGAAGAATACCAAAGGCTGAAAGGATGAACTGCCGGTAGCTGGAGCCATCCGGCTCTGGCGCTGGATGTGCCAGTTCTTTAGGTTTTCGCCATTTCGTCTTGAGTTTGATGGATTGTGGATGAGACTGATCGCCCCAGCAGTAAGACAGAGCTTCGTAATCTGGGACATCGCCGTCTTCGGGCGATAGTCTTCTTTGCACGAGGGTTCCAGTGAGGGGATCTTGTGGTGAACCGGGGTGCAGGACCAGAAGCCGCAGCTCCAAGGGCAGTAATGGAGGATATTGGAATGGTGGCATTTTTGTCGAGAGCTGACCGAGTGGGAGAAGATTAAGAATGGATATTTATGATCCACAATGGGATAAATCTCATAAAAGGACGTGGCAGTCAGCCGCAGCGGCTGTATACACAGAGCTGCATGGATTGTGATATGAGAGTATTAAGCGCCCGAAGTTTTGGGTGGCTGACACAACGTTTCATTTTTTACATGGCTCAGGCCAATCAAGATGACAGTAAGCACTGCAATTCCTTTTGTAGGCTGCCAGAGACATCCTTATGCAGCAGAGCAGATCAATATAATTACAATTACAGCCGCCATGTAACCAACATTTGATGCATCAGGTCTTGGCGCTGACATAGTGTGCACACCAACAAAGTTCAATCAGAAGAGAAAAAGGTTGAATTGAAACTGAGCTCAGTATATAAGAAAATCGTGAAGTAGAGTCGAGGAAAAAGACCGTATCCAGTACGAAGCCAACCCCATTTTTATGCCATCTAACTAGACGCAACCAAGACCTCAGGCTCACCGTTAGTGTAGCTAACACAAACCTGGCCATTACCATCAGAAGTTACAGTGCCACTTCCAAACACCTTATCCCAAGTCTTGTTGTTCTTTCCAGTGTTGAAGCAGTACTGGCCCGAGTATCCCTGTCCACGGTTCAAAGTAAGAACAATAAGATCACCGTCAGCACGACTCCAAGCATATGCGCTGTCCTGCGAGTAAAGATGCTTGTGATCATTTCCACCAAGACCACCGACTGCTGTACGAGCCTTGGAGAGACGAGAAATGTGTTGGTACAGATCCGCGTCGGTGCTGAAGCTGCTTCGCCAGAGATCCTCACGGTTAGCGGGATCATTGCCGCCAGCGTAACCTTGCTCTGTTCCGTAGTAGACGATGGGAATGCCTCGGGCGAGGATGACGTATGCGAGGGCGTTCTTGAGGAGAGCTTTGTCGTTCTTCTGGCTTAGCCAACGGGGGTTATCGTGGTTGTCGATGAATGTGCCGAGGATAGTGGGATCAGGGAACTTGTTGCTAATCTCATCGTGCATGGCAACGACATCTGAGGGATCGCCTTTTTGTTGGTAGAACCGATTCATGGGGTAATAAATAGCATAGTTCAAAAGACCAGGCATGACCTGAGCATAACCAGCGAGGTAATCAGGTCCTCCATCCCAAACTTCACCAATGGCATAAACACCAGCAGCGTCTTGGAAACCAGGCCAGAACGGCTTTTCGACATGCTTCACGGTGTCTATGCGAATACCGTCGAAGCTGTACTCAGAAACGAGCCACTTGATCCAGTCGTAGAGGACTTTCTTGACGGTGTCGCTGCCGGTGTTGAGGTCGGGAAGACCGGCGATTTCGCACTGCTCGATGCTGCTCTGGTTGCTGTAGTCGATGTCGCAGGGGGTGTGGTATGAGCTTTGTTCGTTGAGAGGGGAGGGTTTGTGGTCTGAGATGCCTTTGCCCATGTGGTTTGCGACGACGTCGCACATGACGTACATGTTCTGGAAAAGTCAGCACGGGATCACCAAGACAGACCATCAAGGCGGTCACAGCAGGAAGAGTAATTTGGCGTACCTTGTCATGGGCAGATTTGACAAGACTCTTCAAGTCATCTGCAGTGCCATACTTGGAGTTGACCGCATACAGATCCTTAGCCCAGTATCCATGATATCCCCCATCAGTATCTATCACCCTGTCAGTCACATTCTTTCACAAATAGTTCGCAACACTTACTGTCAACAACAGGAGTGATCCAAATAGCATCAAATCCCATGCCCTTGATATAATCAAGCTTCGACTCCAAACCCTTAAAAGTCCCACCACAGTAATTTCCGAGGTTTCCGCATGCACTACCGCCATTATCATCAGCGCTCCGCGCAACACGATCAGTAAGTGCGAAGTAGATGTTTCGCGACTTCCAAGCGTTTGCATCCGCTGCGCGTGCAAGCGGACTAATGCTAGCGACGATGGTCGCGAGGAGAGAGAACTTCATATTGAACTGAGGCAAAGAATGAAGATGAGAGTGCTGCTGCTGAATCTCAAAACGCGCTGGGACGAAGCCCTTTTATCGTAAAATTGAAAGTGTTCAAGACAAGACGAATAGTATGTT
This sequence comes from Fusarium brevicatenulatum, assembly GCA_013363135.1. Classification (NCBI taxonomy): domain Eukaryota; kingdom Fungi; phylum Ascomycota; class Sordariomycetes; order Hypocreales; family Nectriaceae; genus Fusarium; species Fusarium brevicatenulatum. The sequence continues at coordinate 19,023 of JABEEJ010000615.1, forward strand.
TCGGATGATGAAGGATTTAATTACAGTGTTAGAGCTTTGTTCAGCTATAGCACCAAGGACCAAAGGATTCGTTAACAGTGGGTTAACAGGCGACCCAAAGCCGCAAAAACCTCCATAGCTGACTTCTCGCGTGTGATTGGGTGCGTCTGCGGGGTCATGTCATTAAACGTTATAGTGCACGAGCGTTTGATGTTGAGACAACAGCTCCAATGATGATCATCGTGACAGGGGTACACCAGATGACCTCTATCGGCCCGAAACTCGATCTCCTTGGTGTCACGTTGACAGGCGGAGTTTCCGCGTGTTCCCTGCGCGTATCATGCACCACGCTTGTCGTCTGCATGGGTATTTCGTCATTTGTTGATGTTTCAAGGCTCACCTCCCTATTCCATCACGGAGCTTTTTTCAGCGTCGCACGGGCTAGGACCAACTAGGTAACAGTTCCTGTTGCTCGTTTGGAACAACATCTTGATAGACTTCAGAACTTTTACCGTTTTTAGCATTATATCCCGTTTATTCGGGCCGCCCCCGCAAGTGTGAGTGTCTAGCATACATCCTCGGCTGTCAACCCCGGATTTCTGCATGTGTAGTATCCCTCTTTGAGCCTATGATTTCTTTGACTAATAATGCCCTACCGGCAGTTTTCGGTCCTACTCTCTTGATCTCACTAAGCCAAGAATGTTTCTCCGTGGTGGAAATAATCCCGACTCCTTCTTTCGTATCTTGTCCTATTAACATGATGGCCATTGCGGATGATGGATTATTGGATGCTCAGCTGGTGATTGCTTCATCACCGCCGTTAAAGAGCCGAGCGTTGGATGAACTGATATCAGATGTTGATTTTAGTCATTGCAGGAGTATCGTGAAGACTTTGCTCTGGGGGTGCTGGGTCCATATATGGTGTTTATGCTGTCGATCGCTGTGCTCGATTGCCGAGGTTACCTCCCAAACCCAACAGTACGGCCGTGCGACGTAGCAATGCAGCTCATTATTGCTGCAAGCGAGCTTATACACTCCTTTTGTAAAGCATGAAGAGCGGTGTATTCTGACCGACTGACATCAAAATTCAGTCTATAATCGGCTTTGAGGCCATCCGTGAATATCCGTTGGCCCGATGAAGATATAAAGGCGCAATTATGAGTTCGGTGCTATTCACATCAGAACAGCACGAGGTCTTTTCCTGTTTGCTTGGCGAACAAGTCCCATCTGATATCACCGCCATTCTTCCAATAATCCCTCATGAACTCGAGGACATTGTCGTAGCTACCCAATCCCCGTGCAGTCATGCTCTCCATCGTCTCTACAACGATGGAGCGTTCCGCATGAGTCGTTGAGTCGCAGCCTGCTGCAAGAAGTGGCCACAAGAGTTGAGCGTGAACAGGAGACTGTTTGTGGATATTCTGTAATGAGTTGATGATCGATTTCACTGCCGTTTGGACTTTGGGATTGTCCTTGGGTAGTTCGTCAACTCGTCTGTATAGACATAGAAGCGTGGCATCAGTGAATAGTCTGTGACTGGTCTCTAGTTCTATCCGAAGCACCACATCTGTCACTGTTGAAGCGGTCTTTTTCCGAAGCTCGAACAGCCGAAGTTCAAGTTCGTGAGAACATGCACTGCGTGTTAGATCATTTCCTTGCAATTGGCCACCTGCATCGACATTCGTGCAACGTGGCTCAGACAGCTCGCAAACCATATTCAGAGCAGTCACCAGCTCTCGAGAAAAGCCGGAAGTGAGGTCAATGCGACCCAAGTCAGGCATACATGTTAATAGGTAGTTCCAGTCGATGAACCCTTTCGTCTGCCGTGAAGGTAGGGGCAGGCCTGACAGTCTATTCATCAAAAGCATGTGGACGAGCCACTTGAGACCCATCCACCATAAAGGGTCCAGACTATACTTCGCTTTGTCGCGCTGAACAATATGAAGAGCACCGTTAAGATGCTTCCGAAAGGTCGTGGTATCCCCTGCGCAAACACACGTCGTAGCCAGCATCAGCGTTGTCGGCAGTATAGTCACCCCAAGGTCTCCAAATCCCGGTGTAGTAATTGCTTGACGTAGATTCCCCAGACACTCCACAGTCGCCGATATTGCTGCACTCTTCGACTCTGGGTTTCGCGCGATTCTGAAGAGTTGGCTGCTGCTGGCGGCGATCATTGCCCCCATTATACAGGGGCTGAGATCAGCGGCTGGCAGAATCAAGCTTAGAGCCATGTCTGGTTGTAGCGGCCAGTATACTATTGCTGTGTGGGCTACAAAGTGCTGGAAGTAGATCCGCCGAGGATCAGACCGGAGTGGAGGGCTGGATGGAAGGGAGAGGGAGATGCTGAGCCTTGGTGGGCTCACTGCAGGAAAGGAAAACAGGAATTCAGAAGTATTATCCAGCATTGATGATGAAAGAAAGTCGCTCTCAAACGTATCGGATGTGTTGGTGTAAGAAATGAGTTGACTGGATGTAACAACTGAGCTTGGGGCCAGAGACATTTGTTGTTGAATGGCCGTCTCACCGGTTGAAGATGGCAGTGTCGTGACCTGTGGGGGTATTAATGAGTGAGTCTGTATTCAATTGAATCATCTTAGTTGAAGGCAAATGAAATACCTGAGTATTATTCGCTGGCTTCCGTTTCGTCACTCTGAAGCTCTTGACACTCAACTCATATGAGCATAGGTGAGGGTACTTGTAGCACCGTGAACACGACGGCCTCTTCTCGTCGCACTTATTCAATGTTAATGTTAATACAAATGAAATACGAGAGCAGATACTGAGCATACCTTTGCCTTCTTCCTCTTGCATTCAGTGCATCCTGCACGTCGTCTCTGAGACGGCTCCATAGGCTCTCAGTTGCGTCATACGCTCAGTAAGTGAGATGGTTAGACACAAGCTTTAAGAATTGTGTTTGTGACTTAATTTAGAACTATTTTCAGGGCGATAGAGTGAGATTCTGGATGGCCTCTCATCATGGCGATGAGAATTGATGTGACACGAGATGAGAGAAGTGAATGTGAATGGACCCCGCATATCGACAGGCAGACAGGGTTGAAAACTCGGCAGACGCTCAACAGCCAATCACAATCTATCTTAGCCCCCTTGCCGGAACGCGATCAATCTTTGGCGCCGGCATCAAACGCGACTAAACCCATCAAAAGCATACCTGATCTCATCAATTGACGACACTCACCAATACAAACTCCACTATGCTTCCTCACTCCATAAACCCAAGTTCAGCGCCATGTTAAGCACGTCACAATGCCAACCGACCCAGAGATCTTCGCCATCGGCCAAGAAGCCCTCAGACAATGGAGTCTCAACAAACTCTACGTCTACCGCACACCCCTCATCCCCTCCAGAACCATCAGTGAAAAGTACGGTTCAAAATTATGGTTCAAACTCGATCACCGTCAGTTCACTGGCTCTTACCACTTCCGCGGTGCCATAGCAAGAATGAAGGATAATCCTTCAAACAAGCCATTCGTGACAGCGTCAACGGGGAATCATGCCATGGGCGCTGCCCTTGCGGCGCATGCGTTAGGAACCAAAGTCACTATTGTCATGCCAATGGGTGTTGAGAAACATCTTCTTGATAAGGTGATGCAGTACGGTCCTGAGATTGTGCGACATGGACATGATCTCAATGAAGCGAGAGCATATGCGAAAGACCTTGCTGAAAGATCAGGCTGTATATATTTCTCACCCTACGATGATACGATGGTTCTAGCTGGTCTAGGCACCGTCTGCGTCGAAGTCCTCCAGCAATTCGAAGCCTACGGGAAAGATATCCACAATATCTTCGCGCCCATGACTGACATCGCACTGATAAGTGCAATAGGCTGCTTCGCCACAGATGCAAAAAGGCAAGCTGGCGATTTACGACCAAAAGTCAAAGTCTGGGGCGTCACAGCGCTAAACTCAATGACACTCGCTGCTTCTTTATCGGCTGGATTTCCCATCGAGACGGAGACTTCACCTACGATTGCTGCTTGCGAAGAAGATAATGATGTTGTACGGGATGGGATTGACTTTCGGATGGCGAGGGGGACGGTTAACCATGTTGTTACGTGTACGGAGGCGGAGATCTTGGTGGCGTTGAGACAGCTTCATTTGCAGGAGAGGCAGCGTGTTGATGGGTTTTCGGCATTGGCGCTCGCGGGGTTTCATAAAGTTGCTGATAGGGTGAAACATCAGATAAGTACGGTTATTTTGTGTAGTGGGAACTACGATAGGGATAGGATGGCGAAGCTGGTTTATGGGGCGTGATGTTTTGTGGTTATGCATAAAGACAAGCCTCGACTTCAGATCGTAAAATTGATTTCTTCTGTTCATTCTGCTTGTGCTATTTCGGCTTATATATCAACGCTCTTTGCCAGATCCTCCCATTCACGGCAAATCTCCAGTGTCTCTTCACACTTGGTCTTGACTCTCGACCAACTATCCGACCCCAAGGGCACCCTTAAAGGCACCTTCTTGCCCTCTGCGAAACCGGTCCCCTTGGCTAACTCAATCATCCTAGCAACAGCCTTCTCAGGATCTCCGGGTGAATTCTCTGTCAAAGTTGCCTCAGCCTGTCGAACTGCTTCATTGAACTGGGCATACTCTGGAACACGCGCTTCAACGTGCTGGATCTTGTTGAAGACTGGGGTTCGGCAGTATCCCGGCTCGATGATGAGGACTTTTAGACCTGGAGCGAAGATGGCGAGTTCTTTGGATAGACACTCGACGGCGCCTGAACTGCCAGTGAGTAAGGGCGCAACAGATGGAACATTGGACTAGGCTTACCTTCGAGGGCAAACTTGCTGGCGCAGTACCCAGATGCACTGGGGTCAGCGTGCCAGCCAGCTTGAGATCCGACGAAGAGCAAAGTTCCAGACCCCTTCTTCCTCAAGTGCGGCAGGACTGCGCGGGTGATGTTCATAGGTCCATGGAAGTTGACCTTGAGTGACCTTTCCATATCCTCTTGGCTATTATATCATCAGCTGGTTAAAACCCAACTTACCATCCATACTCACGTCAGCTCCTCTACTGCTCCACTGAGGATATACCCCGCGTTATTAACGACAACATCGATTCCATCGTAGATACTCCAAGCCTCGTCGATCTTGGACTTGATGACCTCATGAGAGGATGAAACATCGAGGTCTAAAATAGCTGCGCCGGTTTCTTTGAGGTGGGAGAGCTTTGTATCGGCGTTGCGGCCAGTGGCTATAACGTTATCGCCTGCAGATCGAAGCTGACGAACGAGGGCTTCGCCGAACCCGCTGGAGCAGCCAGTGATGAACCACGTCAACCCCATGATGTTCGAAGTATGTAACAATAGTTATAAATGATCGCAGACCAATCGAAAGATAAGAAGCGTAAGGACCACGTTTTATACTTGCGGTGAGAACCAGGTCATTCCTTTGTGGATTGTGTCAGCATCAGTGGGACCAGTCTGACAGCTAACGTTAGTCAATCTTCGCTATGTTTTCTTGAAAAGGACGTCGCGCTCAGAGATAATTTGATTTCTGATTGTAATTTAGGCATAGACCAGCCAATAACCCAGGGACTGATCTCGCTATGTCCAGGTGACACTGCCAGCGAGAGCCAAAAGAAACAACGATTATCCGCCATTTTGACACATCCCCTTTGCTACTTGTTCCTGGTAAACCAGATCGATCGCATCACCACGGATTCACACCCTGAACTCCAATAGCCTTCCCAACATCTTCATCCTTCTTGCCCTTAATGACACGCGCAACTCGCTCCCCTCCCTCAGCCGGCTCCGCTGCTCCTCGCTGCTTAAGAGACTCGGCATCACTCGTAAAGTTCGTCGCACACAATCCCGGATCCACGCCAAACACCAAGAACCCTTCTGATTTAAGCCGAATGTTATACATCGTCATTAGCATATTCAGCCCAGCTTTACTAGTCCGATATTCCATCGCGCCAGCGCTATGAAGCGGTGATTCGGGGTCAGATGTAAGGGTGATAGATCCAGTGCTTGAAGTGACAAAGACAAGGCGAGGAGGTCTATGCTCTGACTTGCGAAGAAGAGGGAGAAATGCTTCGGTGACGCTGAGCGCACCAACGAGGTTTGTCTCGAGAATCTTGCGGAAAACTTCACGCGTTGGAGGACTAGCCATTGAGACGATGCCAGCGTTGTTGACCAGTATATCCAATCTGCCCCATTCAGAGGCTAGGGTTTTAGCAGCGGCATCGACGGAGTTATCATCCGTAACGTCAATCTGTATGCTGGACACTGTTCCTTTGATGTCGTCGAGGGACTGGAGTGACCGCGCTGCTATCTCCCCCTTGGCTTCGTCTCGACTTCCAATGATGACATGGTATTTGACCGAGGAGAGAACTAGGTTCTTGGCGGTTTCGAAGCCGACGCCTTGATTGGCGCCTAGTTGGGTATCTCAATGGAGAGTCTGTGTGTCTTTGTGTGCGGTGACTCACCGGTAATAAGGACCAGCTGCTTGTATTTGGACATACTGAATGAACTTTGGTGTCGAATTAGCAAATCCAACGGGGACGAAATATGGGATATATGTAGCAGTGCTGTTGTGCCATCTCATCATGTCGCTACGGCGGACTTAAGGCAAGGTGTAGCTTAAAATCCGCCCGCGGGCGTCTTGTCGGAACGCCCGGAGATACATCCACGGAGATATCAGGTCTAGCTCATTGGCCAATTGCATCTTTCTGCTTGGGGTTCGGTTTCTGCAGGATTTATTCAGACTGTGTTTGCATTATGCTTTCATGTCATAGTCATGAATGCTTGCTGTATTCCGAATCGAAGCTGCAATTTTGATGTACTTCATTCAGGCGATCTCTATGTCCGATTACTTGAAAGAACTGGGGTTAACATGGGTGCTATCGTGGAAGGGAAGGTCCTGCAAATTGATCTACCTCGCAGAGCTATGTAAGCACGTATGTAATGGAGATTGGAATTAGCCATACACTGAGCTGCTATTCGTATCATGTTTGTTGCAGGGCGAATAAACTTGACTTTTGATTGGATATATAGCGGCCCGGCTTTCATCCGTCGAAAGGTCGAACCAACAACCAAGTCCTAGCGATGGTGCCGAACCAACATGCTCTCCCCTCTTCATCAGATACAGATCTTCCAAAATGCAAACCTCGCCGCCCACTATCCTCGATAACTCTCTCCCCAAGGGCTCTAGCGTTACATTCCAAAACTCTACGTTCTTCGCACGTAATGGGCCTGAAGCAACCTTTCCACCGCCTGATCAAGTCCGAGCCAAGAGTGAATCTGGCGACCACGTCCTTGATAGAAAGAATACTATTGTCTTCGAGCCGCTTGGCTTGGTCGTCAAATTTGGAAAAGAGCCTCGTGTTACTGTTGCGGAAGGCCAGTGCCTTTGGTGGCTACGTCGATATTTTCCAAGCGTCCCTGTACCTGAGATATATGGCTGGACCGAAGATGGAGGAGAAGTGTTCTTGTATATGCAGCTGGTTGAAGGTATGACCTTGGAGAAAAGATGGGATTTTTTGAGTAGAGAGGACAAAACTGTGCTTTGCGAGCAACTGCGAGATATGGTCAATGAGTTACGTCGGATAAAACGCGATCCAGAGGATAGGTTTCTTGGTAAGTGACAGTCCGGCTGCCATGGGAACTATCATATTGATCAGTCAACAGGACAAATCAACCGCGGACCACTACAAGACGTGGTATTCGCTGATGGAATCCGACCCAAAGCAGGACCTTTTTCCTCAGTGAAGGAATTCCATGACTGGTTTTCTTTCCTCATAAGACGACAAGCCGCAAGTAGTCCCCACTGGGAAGGTTATAAGCTCGAAGATATACCTGATCCATATCGCCAATTGCTGCCCGACGATCCTGGAGTTGTATTCACTCATGCTGACCTTCACCAAAGCAACATAATGGTCTCTGAAGGTTCACCCTGCCGTGTTGTCGCTGTTATAGACTGGCACCAGTCAGGTTGGTATCCCGATTACTGGGAGTTTTACAAGGCTGTGTATACCAACCACTGGGAGTCTGAGTGGGTGCAGGAGTGCATCCCTATATTCTTGGAGGAACCAAGGGAAACGTTTATTGACGGTATCGATAACTACGCACGCTCATGGGGGTTTATGTAGCCTTTAGAATATTTCTTACTAGAAGGAAGATAGAGTCGAAAATTTAATATTTCTACCTAAGTAATTAATAATAGCTTTATCAAGTACTTAAAATATAGTAAAAAACTAAAAGCACTATCTTAAGGTAATCTATATAGAGTAAGAACTATATTTATTAAGATATATATTTAATTTACTATATAACTTCTTTATTATAGTTTAGATACATTAATTAGCTAATAAATAGCAATACAGAATAACAGAATACGGAACTTATATTAGGCAGTAAAGAAGTGAGGGGCAGAGTGGTTATGTCCAAACAGGTTTTCACAGCCTTACTTTGTCTCAGCCGCACGCGCCTCTTCAAATGTTGGCAAGAGTATCCTGGTCATATGCAATAAGCATCCATGACTAAACATCTTGATGCAATTATTGAAAGCAAGATCTCTACATTGCTCACCACTGTTCCCCGCTTTTGCTCGATTTAAAGCTCATTCTCTGTATCTTCTCATATTCACGTTTATAGCAACAGATTACCATGGAGACATCCGCCGACCGCTTCAAAGCAAACCTCAGAGCCCTGGCTAAAACTAGCTCTTCAAATAACAAAACATTCTATCTCTTAGAAGACATTCGAAGCATTGTTACGAAAGATATCATTGCGCAACTTGCGGCGCCTTTTGTTGCTGACCATCTCCTACTTGGCATTGTCAAGGATGTGCTGAACAACGGCTTAAGACTTTTTTCTATCTTGACACTGGCTGATAAAATTGGAGTACTGCCACAGTTCCTCGCCCATGGAATTCTTGATGGCAAATTGCCCATTGCTGAGCTAAGTGTCATCGAGCGAATCGCTCCAGATTTGGATGCCTTTGCGTTTTCCGAAATCCAATGGCAGTTCTTTCCTTGGGACTTCAAGCTAAGCCACAGACACCTGATCTTCCCGAACGCAACTGTTATACCCTTTGTTGAGGAGAAGCACATCGGAGAGGGATCTGGTGGAACTATCAGCCTCGTAACCATTCCTGCACAGCTGCAAGATTTCCAAATAAATGCGGTAAACAAGCTCCCTTATTCTTAATACCCGGTGACACCTCTGATGTACTGTTAGACTAGTCCAACGGTGGCCGTTATCCGGAAATGCATTAAGCCGTCTGCTAGGGAACCCCAGACTTCGGGTAAGGCTGACAGCGAGAGAGAGTGCCTCGAGCTCTATCGACTTCTTCATCATCCCAACATCATTCCGCTGCTGGGCAGCTTTACCCTTGCTGGCCACCACAATCTCTTGTTCCCTCAGTATGCCATGGACCTGGAATCATTTTTCGCAAAAGAGCGGACATCTACATTTTTAGACAACTCTGTATTCTTGGCTGCTATCGTTGACTTATCGTCAGCCTTGCAAGCTGTCCACGAAGTCAGCATCAGAAGCGAGGTGCAGCCAACTTACCTCACAAGTTATGGATACCATCACGATATTAGACCTGCGAACATTCTTATTTCAGACCAATCTTTTATCTTGGCCGATTTTGGGCTTGCGTATCCAACACCGCAGAAAGCTGACAAGCCACCTGTCACCACTTGGAGCGAGAACATTGGGCACTACATCGCACCTGAGTGCATGGATCAGGACTTAGAACCCCAAATGGTGGGTCGTTCATATGACCTTTGGGCTTTCGGATGTCTCCTTGCTGAGCTTACTACATTTATGGAGAAGGGCCCACAAGGGGTGAAAGAGTTCCGGACCCTGAGGGAATCCTTCAACTACTATGACATACCATGGAAGAATAGCTGGTTTTTTGAAGGTAGCTCCTTAACAGGTCGAGCAAGTCTCAAGCCCCATGTATCGATATGGTTCGGCGAACTGTCGAACAATTGTCAAGACGATATAACCCCTCCGCTTATAACAGTGGCTAAACGGATGCTCGACCCCAGCCCAGAGAACCGCCCTGAAACCCCGGAAATTGTCGCTCAGCTGAAGTTTGTTCTTTCCAAGCTTCTTTTCCGATTGGCGAAAGATGGCATCGAAAAATTGTTATCTGATACGGGTGTCAGACGGTCAGAGATATCAGTCATTACCGAAGAGGATCTCCGCTATGAGCTTGGGAAGCTCAAAGCATTTGGGACCATCTTAGGATTAAATGACGCTCTGCAGTCGTCATGCCAGTACTTTCTAATGGCGCCGTACGCGGACTTCGTGATCAATAAGCTCAAAGACATATCCGCGAAGCTTAAAGAGGCGAGTTCGAACCTACCGAGCTATGTCTCGACTTGGGGAGGCTCCTGTTCCCCCCACGGAATCGTCCAGGAGTCAAGGCCACTGAACGCCGTTGATGAGTTAGTAAGACCTAGTATTAGGGCACTCTGCGACTCAGTCCCCAATAAAGCAGCCCTTAAAGACTTGATGACATCCAACCTCCTATCATCTTCACAAGGTGGAGCGGGTGAGCCTGTTGGCAAACTTTCGGGGCTGACATGGCAGGAAAAGCTTGAGCTCTTCAACAAAGGACTGCTGCAGAAATCAGCAAGGTCAGGTAGAGACTTGCTATTAGATTGGCGTGATATAGAGCTCGGCGAAAGCTTCAGTCGCTACCATCACCTAGCAACATATAAGGGCAGTCAGCAAGCACTAGTCGAGTGGATATTCTTTTCCCAATTTCCTGAGGGAGAGTCTGTGGATTCAAGAACTCAAAGGCTCTTTGAGCTCACTGAACTGTTGCACTCCCCTAAGCCCCCAGAGTTCAGAACTCTCCAATGCCTCGGTTTCCTTCCTCCTAAGGGACAGGGAATGAAGGGTTATGGGTTTTTGTACCAATTTCCCTCCATTCGAGGCCAACAGCCACTCATGAGGCCCATTACTCTGCGTGAACTACTCAACAAGAAACTAAGCTACCTTGATTTCACGCTGGGTGATAAGTTCAATATTGCGAAGACAATGTCCAGAAGCCTGAATCAGTTACACATTCATGGCTGGCTACACAAAAACTTTCGGTCCGAGAATGTTATTTTTTTCTTAGATGCTAAAGATGACCAGTATACGGGTTCGAGGAAGGTTCATTTACTAGCAGGACCATATATGATAGGCTTTCATCACGGTCGCAGGGACTCCCACCAGCTTCTTTCTGACATCCCAAGTTTGAGCCGAGATGAGGAGACATTCTTATATCAGCATCCAGACTATCAGCCCGACAAGGTTCGCTTTGAAAAGGACTACGATAGGTATGGCCTTGGAATTGTCCTTCTCGAGATCGCCTACTGGAAGCCTGTATTAGTAATGAAAAAAAACGAGGGAGGCATTGAAGGGAGTGAATTGCGTGATAGACTGCTCAGTCGGTATGTCCCCAAAGTGGCCGAAATTATGGGGAACTCATTTATGGAGGCGACGAAGTTTTGTTTGAAGGACCACAGCAAATCTCGAGATCGTTCTACAGAGGTGACTTGCGAAGCACAATTTACGCTGGAACTTGTCAAGGCACTTGACAAGTGCTATGTTGGATAGAAAATATCATTAGGTTTTGTTACGCTGCCAAGAGAGTTTGTAAAATCTGATACCAGGAGATAACTTACTGAGTGTGCAACTGGAAAAGGACGTGCGTTGAAAGAGAAAATGTGATTCGGTCGGCGACTGGTATTAATATTATCCGTATTACCCCTCTTCCATCCCAGGCTTCCAAATTTCCAAGCTGCTTCATGATTTGGTCTTAAAACTAGCCCACAAGTTTTCTTCGCCATCTTCCCACTCATTCATATACGTAACATGGCCTCTAAAGGTCGCAGCCTCAGTTGGGGCGATACCAGCTTACCTTCGGCTTCCCACGCCATCTCACAAGTAATAGAAGGTAATATCAGAATAGCAACACCTAGAAAGCCTCTGTCAAGTCTCGTCCTCGTCACAAAACTCATTCGAATTTTGAAAAAGCGTAAACTTCATGACTACGCCTTCGAGAGTGAATCGGGCACTACCATTGGCGAAGGAGCTACTTATAGAGTGACAAAGGCGAGGGTACGCGAGTATAGAGATTTGGGGGCCCAGGGCACTGTGCTTGCTCGGAAGATGGTTAAGTTCCTAGTCCCCAGGGATCTTGAAAAGGCAGTTTCGGATGAAGAGGAGTGCAAGAGACTTGAGGGAGTTTTGTTTGAACTGAACCTCATGTCTCATCCTGACGTTCAGAGTCATTCATACATTGCATCCCTTCTCGGGTTTTCATGGGAAGAGACTTCAGGAGGCTACACTCCATGTCTCATCATGGATCTCGCGATCGGGAACGCGAGACAATTCACCTCTAATACTGACCTCACTGAGACTCATAGATTAGCACTTTGTGGGAATGTCGCGTGTGGTCTGCATTTCCTTCATGGATCCAAAATTGTCCACGGAGACGTAAAGCAGGAGAACGTGCTCATATTCCAGGACCATAGTTCCGTGTCGGGATTCACTGCTAAGATCTCCGATTTCGAGCGATCACCCCAAGGCGGTTTTCAAATGTTATATACTGGAACTGCAGCATACAATGCTCCAGAAGTTCAACGAGATCGGTCGAAAATCAAACCGGAGGATATGTGGCGCTGTGATGCCTTCGCGTTTGGCTTGCTGGCCCTGGAAATATGCTCTGGTTATAGAACATACGAAGAGATTGACGCGAGCATTCAATTGGGGGGTTTGCTGGAAATAAAGGCCGCAGCAAATGGACCTCAAGGTAATGTCTAATGAGTATACCACAATTACAACTTACTAACATCATTCCGAGATATGGACCGCTTCCTGGCACGAGTATTGATGCTCCTTACAAGCTGTAAAACAATGTCCTCGTCGGTCGTGGATAGATGCAAGAGAATCTTGAGTATTACACTGTCAAGTAACCCACAAGATCGCCTCCCTTCTGGTTGGAAAGAGGTTCATCATCTTTTGGGACAAGAAATGTATTGTATCTCAATCTGTCGTCCTCACCCAAAGAGTTGTAAGTTGACTGTAGGACAGACAAAACATGCGTTCTCTAAGACTCAATGAGATGTCAAAAGATATTGAAACGTTCTCGTACTCAGTCAGTCTACCTAGCTCATATGGCAACAATATCACCCTCAATCAGCCCGAAGTAATACTGACGCGTGTTTGTAGATTACGGAAATGGCATATACCTTCGCGAACCTATCTAAGGACAGCGTTGGAGGCGCACTTTGGTTGAGTCTTGAGGACGCAGCAGAAACGCTGTCTTTAAGTGCGGACAGAGGAAAGGCAGCATTCTCTTTATTCGTCCTCTATGCCACAGCTGGGTATTCACCACCTTATTACACTCTCGAGCAAGCCCTCGGGAATGTCGTATATTCCGCCGAAACCGGTTATCCAGCTGCACTTTTCTGTGGTAAACGTCTGTTTGAGGCTAACGGCCTACCTGTTCCGGCAGTTTTCTTAAAGAAGCCCGAGGACCCCAGTGTTTTACATATCTCTGAAGAACTTGCGCGTATTCCAAGTGCTCTCTTCTATTCCAGTTTGGTTCGATTGGTCGTACCCGGGATTCTGCGGTCTAAGGCTGAGGAATTACTGGTCCCATTTCCTGAGCTCAAAAGCATGGAAGGGGATCTGACCCAGTGGATACGCCATGAGTATGAAGAACGAGGACAGCCTGGAATCCAGGACTTTGCTGATCATCATTTCCTCTTCCACCATGCCGTCATCATGTCAGACTACCATGCTTTCGAAACTCTTTACCAACTCAACTGCAACTTCAACTTGGCAACACCGTATGGAGTCACACCACTGCACTTAGCTCTCCAATGTGCTGAGGTCAAAATTATTGACTTCCTTCTGGACAAGGGAGCGCATCAAAGGCTAGACTCGCACGGACAGCTGAACCTGCTTCATTGGCTCGTAGTATTGCCCGAGAACTACGTTCCAACCGTCTGCCAGAAGCTATTTCAAGGGCTTGACAATGATCATCTCCTAAATCTCTACTCAGCCAACCACTCACTCTACCTTGACGAAACAGGCCTGACACTTATAGGGAAACCTTTGAGGTGGGCCATTATTTGTCGGAACTTACCGGTGATCAAGGAACTCACCAACCCTGTCTTCCACAGACGAGAGGACCCACAGGAATTGATCTCCCTTGCTGTTGGAATGGGATGTGTTGAAGTTGTTCAGTACTTCCTAGAGATCGAAAGGATAATGCACGGCATCCAGGAACTTCCTTATGATGATAAAGCCAGCATCATATCAAGCATCGGGACCCAGGGTGGCACCTATCTGAACAGATGGCTCTCGTTGGGTAGCGACTTTAGTGCATCCACCGGCCAGATTATCGATCTTCTGGAGGACTTTAGTATTCGATTACCTTCCGAGGACTTGGTAGACTATGCCGAGATATGGACCCCATTGAGGAGAGCCGCGTTTGGCTGCCATGTCCATGTCCTTCGTGAGCTCCTTCGAAGAGGATCTGACGTCAACGAGATTCACCAAGGCATGACACTACTCATGTGTGCATGCCAAGGTGGTTCATCCCTATGGCCTAGTCACAGACTCATGGAGACGATACGTCTCTTCCTAGATTATGGCATCAACACCAAACCTCAACCTATATTACAGAAAGTCTGTGTGTACGATATTCCATTCGACAGTTTTCAGCTGCTTATCCAAGAAGACAAGTTCAGCATCGCTTACTGTGATGGGACCACGTCTCTTCTCGAACTGACATCTGACAGCGGGATTGACTATTTTGCCAAGGTCAAGGCTTTGGTAGAAGCCGGAAGCGACATCAATATCGAAAAAGCCCATTCCAATTATCGCAGTACATCGAGACTGTCTATATGTTGTCCAACACCACTGGCTTACGCTTTGCAACATCGCGAGTGGGAGGTTGCACAATACCTTTTAGACAAGGGGGCAAGATTAGATCTTGGTAATAAGGGTGGCCACAGGTCAACTGTCCTCCATCTCCTAATAACCAGGGCTTTTCAATGTGTCCAATCAATCCAGCAGGGAGAATACTTTGAGTTTTTAGACCTGATTCGAAATTTACTCAGTCACCCCAACGTGAAGAAAACAAACATTATTTGCGACCGGGACTATGAAGATATACATCCTCTCTGCCTGAGTATCAATCTCGGGATGGTTGAGATTGTCCGTATGCTTTTGGAGGCTCGGCCATCCATCAGCCCTGATGAGTTGAAAAACATATCAGCCGAGCTTTCTTCGAATTGGGCGGAGGACATGACATCGAAGCCTCTGACCTTTGTGGCAACAAACGATACTGAATATACGGAGAGGAAGAAGCGTGATTGGCCCTGTTACACAATGGGTGAGTACCAGGATCGCATCTCCAGGATCAACGAGCTTCTCAAGGAATACTTGCATGCCTATTACTGATGGTTCGGGGTATCGCTTTTTTACTATGCTTAGAACAGGAACTAGAAACAATCTCTACGCTATGGTATACCCTTCATCAAATTACCTCTCCCGGCAAGGTGGACGTGTCTCCTTTGTGACCATATCCAGAAATGACGAGATAGGTAAATGAAGCCAAATGTGAGAGTTATCATCGGTATCAGGATAACAATAAACTTCCAAAACTCCGGCGCAGTTCTATAATGGCCATCCTCGATCGTTACTAAATTAGATGAAAATATCGCCTGTGCAGAAATTAGTTTTCATCCTTTTCTGAGCCTGGTGACGAGGGACGTCTTTAAACTAACTGAAAGCAATGTCGCGGGCAAATACATTGTGGCCACAAAAGTAAGCGATGCCATGCTGATCGATGTTTTTCGAGACACAGACTCGTCTATCTCGCCTTGTCTGGCGATTTTGATCAAGTTGGCAAGCGCTTCAATATTGATTCTTGCGCTATCTAAGGCCGATGTTCCGTTCCTGTATTGTAAAATGTTGGATATCTACAAGATTGGGTTAGTCTAGATCAATTATATATCTTGCAGAGCTTAGTATACCAGGTCGCAAGTACTGATGGCTCTTTCTAAGATGTTGTTTAAGTCTTGTCGATGGAACGCCAGCTGCGCCTCGAAGTCGCTAAGTTCCTCTGCAACTCTCCGTCTTGCTTTTGCCCGATTGATAAATTGGCTATCTTTGCATAGTTTTCGTAACGCTATTACCGTGGTAGCTGCGGTATCCAATACCAGTATGGCTCTCATTATCTTGCGGCGAAGAACCTGAAGTTCTTGCCGGTCTGAGAACTTTAGTGCGTAATCGTTGGGCTTTTGGATATCAACATGCGAAAGCGTTGTTTTCTCTTCCTGGTCAATTGTTGAATTTCTTATTAGACCGGTTGTCTGAAGGAGCTATAAGAAAGCGGGAGGACTTACAAGATGCTCGACCGTCAGGCGAAGAGACGTAATATAGTCCTTCCAGCGTGCCAGAGAGGCTGACAGAAGAGTGAGGTGTAAAATAGCATATGTCATATCAGGCGAAGCCTGGCCCCTGGAAAGTGTTTCCCAAGTCTTCTTCAATTGACTCTCGATATACGCAGAAGGCTGAATCATGATGTGGACTGATTTGCCGGTAATTGTATCGACTTGTTGGTATAGTCCAGTTTGTCTGAGCGACCAATCATCGCCGCGGCCTCTACCATTCTCTTCGAAATAGCGGACAATATATGAAACTTCAACTGTAAAATGCGTGCTTAGCTTCCAGCATGGTATGGGAAATCGTGACTTACTGATTCGAGAATTCGGTGATTCGAAGGATTTGCGGAGGTGATAGCAACTGGAAGTATTCCCGTCGTCTTTGGTCTTCAAGCCAAACAAATGAATACTCTCGAAAAAGAAATGAAAGACCCGATAATGATCTATAATCAATTGTACAGTCTCTTGTGCGACACGCAGTCGTCCCCAGCTGTAGCTTTGACGCAAAAGGCTATTTCATGTCAGCAAGGCGGGTGTATAGTGTAAGTGTGAGTTACACACTACAAAGTGTTGTCGCTTTTCGAGTTCTGTTGCATGGAATACTTAGCACTAGCCCAGGATTCCGGATTAGCAACGAACCTTCCAAAAATGTTCCAGTCTATCGTTCGTTGTATTCGTGAAAATCCTCCGGCTGGGGGGATTTATCTCTGCGAGCTGATCACTAGATGTTGTCCAGACTTCAACTTCATTAATATCTTTTGAGAACAATCTTTCAGCATCAGAGTTGAACCGATGGTGTATCAGCCGTTCATCATAGCTCCAGTATGTCTGGACGGCTTGTTCTTGGCAAGCTCTGGCCTGATTATTCTCTTTACCTGTGTTCATATTGGCAGGTTATAGATGTTAATCTGTAGGTCGAAAGATGATTCTTGTAGGTGGCATGGTGTTGTACTCTTCAGAGTCCAGGTAGCGCCAGCTTTACGTGGAATGATATAATATAACTAGGCCTTGTAGACTTGCATTGAGGCTGTGCGGTGTACTGGCCTGCATCTGATAGGTCACACTTCGTTGGAGATTTGGGCATCAATCACAAGTCGCATATGCAAGTAAGCCAGAATATCATTTGAGCCCAATGAGAGCACCAATGGTAAAATCCAACGTGGCTATGCCCCCATGATACTCACTGAGAGTGTAGTAAAGTCACAAAACTCACCCAAATGCTGTGTTGCTGCCTTACAGTGGCCGAGGTACTGCGCACACACGCCAAGGACGCATCATTGAGGAAATAACGCACTTCTTCTGCCGCCGTCATCCATAGCCACTCTTCAGCGATATCATTCGTGTTCCTCTTACATTTATGCAGCGGCCCTCCACTCAAAAATCACCTGAATCAACTACACGCGTTCCATACTCCTATCAATCTATTGACTTCCCTCGGCAATCATGGCAACGATAGTCAAATTCACCGTGAGCAATCAATACATCAAGCGTGCGAAGCTTCTTGGACTCCTGCGACAGCTTTTTGGCACCGATTTTGCAGTCGAGGTAAGTTATACAGAGACGAACCTGAGTACAGGCATTGATGTTGAGTCAAGGAGGGATTGAATGAGTATGTCATTGACGCACCACGAGAGCTCACGACGGTATGTGTCGCTCAGTTATACTCTTGGCTATGTTGACCGTCTCATTCTCAGGATGAAATCGAATCTATCTCCTCGGGCGAGCCTGGCAAGTAGGGCAAGGTGTCAAAAGGGCTTCTTGCACTTGAGAACTTGGCATAAGAGAAACGTTTATTGACAGTATTGATAACTACGCACGCTCATGGGGATTTATATAGCCTCGAGAACAAGTAGTACCTGAGAGTGAGACCGGTTTAAGATGGTGAACTGTCTCGCCAGCAAGAAAATGGTACTGCGCTTCTCGAGGGGTTCAAGGAGAACCTGAAGCGCCTAGCAAAAAGAATACACTGCCCAAGTTCATTCATAAAGGGCAAAAAAACATACAACAGCGGGGATTCGCTGGTCGTCACCGACCCAACTACTAATCCGCCCCTTACAGGCTTGACTATGGGAGAGCGGACGGGATCCCGTATTTTCCTGCAGGTATGGTCGTATGTGCTTGGTTGAGGACGAAATTTGGTATAAGTGCAGATGCAGAGCAAACGTTACATCTTGTTCCAACGCCTCAACATCTCGCGAGTTCAGTTACTTATCTCGAGTCCAGTTAAAGCGTTGGTCAGTAGTGGGCCTGAAAGGTGTAGAGTGGAGTACTTTTATTCTTCCATCCCTCATACTCTGGTTGATCTTATGGAAAAGTTGACTTGATATTCGCCCTCTATCTCTAAGTGGGCTTCTCCAAATCGTAGTATGCATTGCCTGCCAAGAAGTCCAATGTCCAGAACCGTCCGGACTACCCTGGAATGGTTTCACATGCAACGGCTCCCGGATTTCCGTGACGCTATGATGCTCGCCGATGTTCTTTTATACGGCCAAACCAATTAAAACGAGGATCTCCCAGGCTGAGGGGATCGCCAAGCACGCTATACCGTGATGGTATAGCTAGGCGAAAACCTAAATACGAGGCTGAGCGGTGGATTCACTGTGGATGCCTGCGCCATGACCGTGGATCCGGCATGATCTTTATAGCCATCGATGTCCCATCCGAATGAATATTCGCATTCGTTATTTCACTTCTCATCATAATGGCAGGACAGTACTACGCCGTGCCGTCAAACGGCCAGCACGACATCCATCTCGAATTCCAGAACCCACCAACTACAACTACACCGAGCCCACTACTCAGAACCTTCCAAGGTCTTCCAGCTCGTCGCCGATCAAAAGTGAAACTCTGGCTCGGCCTTATCGGAAAATGGTTCATCACAGTTATCTTCATCATAGTCGTCTACGGCATCTTGATCGCATATGCCCTGTACGATGTCATATCAGAGAAACAGAAGAAATATTTCAATGCGCTCATCACGGGATTTCTTATTGCTCTGGGTCTGTCGACTATGAGTCAGTTGACGCATGCGGTGCAAGATTTGAGATGGTGGATTTTGAGTAAGAGGCCGAGGTCACGTCAAAAAGTAGGTTTTGAATGAGGTCGGTAACGGGAAGTTTACTAATGGTTGTGAAAATAGGTCAAAGCAATTTTGCATGTTCATAGCATGAGTCAAGTATTGGTCTTGGCATTTAAATCGAGTCGGTGGACAATCCATGTTGGAGTCGCAACTTGGGTAGCGCTATTTCTCGTGGGTTCGCATCTGTTCTCTCTCAAAATTTTGTCTAACCGCTCGCAGGCAACTCAAATCGGCTATGCCTCACTAGGCCTATGCTACTCCGTCGAAAAGACCGAAGACCAGGCCCTCTTGGTTCCCGGAAACGTCTCCATCGCGAACTTAACCACTATCTCAGGTTCGAGTATCGTCAACGCATCCAGTTCAACCAAGAGCGAAGAGTACGCGGCAAATAGCTACGGAATCATATCCCTAGCTTTAAACGAAGGAACTTCCGATGATATTCTTTCCCCTGGGACTTTATTCTTTGCAGATAATAAGTTTCTGTTTTGTGATGACGGGTCTTGTGCGTATGTCTTTCGCGAGACGAATACGCTTACTTTGGATAACCCGAACAAAGCTCCTGTCTCAGCTGTCACGGACAGGAAGGTCAACATTACGTCGCATTGCGACGCTTTAAAGGTTCGTCAAGGGGGCAATGGAACAGGAGAGCGGATTACCGTCGACAATGGGACCAGAGAAACAAATATCACGTTACCTAGCAAGGAGGTTCTTGGTGAGAAGGTTTACATGACATCTCCTTCTCGCAACTGCGGCAGCGATTGCAGCATTGTTTCGGTGTTTGAACCATCGTCGACAGATCCATGGCTCTACAACTGTACCGTCAAAATGAGCCCTGTCGAAAACGCCAAGCGGCCAGAACACCAAGTTGGCCAGAGACTGATGCGCCTAGCAACATCAGCGATAGCCCTAGGAGGTCCCGACGGCCCAAACGACACCCGCTCAAACAGCTACCCCGCTGCCTCGGTATTCGGCATACCACTCAACGGCTCCGCGGAACAAGTAGAATATCTTCTATCACGCTTCGCAACGGGTATGCTAGCAGCTGTTATCGAATCCAACACAGATATCGTACTCGCCGGCCAGATGCCCACGATCGGACAGAAACTCAACGTCTCGCACTGGGGAATTATTACCTTGATCTTGTGGATCACAGCGTTTCTTCAGTTGTTGGTGGCTGTTGTAGCGACTAAGGTGTCGGAGCGGGTTGTTGTGCCAGAAGGCGATTCGCTTTCTGAGGCTAGAGTCTTAAGAGGTATGGTTGAGGAAGATGTGTTGGATGGGGAGAATGCGGGAGGGAAGGGGAAGCGTTTGTGGATTTATAGGAGTAGACACGTTGGTGATGGGTTGTATGATTTGTATATGGAGGAGGTAAGAACGTAATAGGCTGATATCGCATACCTCAAGATTGGCGTAAGATTCAATTAACAGCTAAATTATTAATCCATGATAATGGCTACAGCGACGTGTAAATAAGATCTGCCACCCAAAGCCTGCAACTTCTTTTTCGTAAGAGACATGTGAACAACCCCTGTGCAGCCCTTCTTTGTGATGGGTTGTAGTAAGATGAGACTGTCGTCGTTACTGGCACCTCTGTCAGCGCCCTACGTAATGAGGGTTCAAATATTCCTAACTTTTCCCAGATTTGCAACAGGGAGAAATGGTTTTTAATCAGTTTGAACCCTTCTACCTATTATTCAATATCCCATACCTCTGCCTTTTTGTGATGTTAGAGTTGATGCAGGGTAGTTTCTGTGGACATCGACCTGACCTCGGGTGATGGGTGTCTTACTGAGCCCAATTTGATATCTGCTAGCGGGTTTAGCTCAGTTGGGAGAGCGTCAGACTGAAGTCAAACTTCAATCAATTGATATCTGAAGGTCATGTGTTCGATCCACATAAACCGCAATTTAATCTTTTTGTAACTACTTCTTTTATCATTTTCTTTTTACTTCAAAAGTTAAGCGCCAACCACTCACTCTCAATCCATCTCTGAGATAAACTCACTGCATCGAAGTAAATACATGTCAAGTACCGCCCTCTCCTCCTGTCGCTCTGCTCATCCCCAACTCCTCGCCCAATACCATCGTGGACCTTCGTGACATTCCATAGATGTTCGAGACTTTAGTATTTGGCACGCAGTTTCTTCCAAAGCTTGTGCATGCGCTCAGCTTGTCCAGGCGTAAACCTCTTCGGACCGCACTCACTACACATCATTAGCCATGTTACCAGCCTCAAGATATGAACAACTTACGGCTCAACATAGTCCATGTAGTTATCCGTAGGATCAAAACCAGGCTTATCAGGACAGCTGTTCAGATCAGGCGGAGGGCACGCTCCATACTCTGGAGGCCCTGCCTCGTAAGGAGTATCATCAACATAGTCACCTGGCTCTTCGCAACCATTCTCAAAGGTATGCTCCAGACCGAGCCAGTGTCCAACCTCATGAACGGTCACGTAGTTGAACTTGGGAGGGACTTCGCCAGGGTTGTCGGGCCTCATGATGCAGCCATCGAAGAGGATGTTGTCCTTGGTGGGGTTGGGAACAGGGAGCTCGCACTTTCCACTGGGAGGCATACTTGCGATGAAGAACAGATTAAGATCCTTGTAAGTTCCTTGTCTGAGTGCAGTTCGGAGCTTCTCTTCGTAGTTGCCTACTGGACTGATGGGGTAAGCCCAGTCGTAATTAACGGTTCTGGTGGTGTTCATCAACTTGAACGAGAAATTCCAGGGCTTGAACTTCTCGTTGAGGAGGCTCATCTGTTCCTTTACTGTAGCTTGCTGGGAGGGTTTAGAACAGTGTTTGGGAAAGCTCTTGAGACTTACGCTGAGATAGTTGTCTTCTTCCTTCTTGCTTGCCGCGAGAATATGCACGTAGGTCTTGACCTCTACCTTCCTATGCTGTCCTCGGATTTCGAGATGCTCGTTTGCAAGGTCCTTTGAAACAGCTTTCAAACCACTGCTGGATCCCGAGGTTCCACAGCCAAACCCAGCGGCTGGCACAGAGTTGGCCAGGAGGCCGATAGCAAGAGCAGATTGAAGATGCATACTGAAGGATGAGAGATGGATAACGTCGTGAATACTTCAAGACAGGAGATGCCAAATCTTGCTGTTTTATATAAATATGAGTTTTCGTATTGCCAGCTTTCAATTAGGACTTTCGAATCCTTTGCAATCCTTCCTGCACTGCGCCACGTTCGGCAATACTGGTGAATGTCTTGGCAGTACCCCTCACAAGGTAGGAACACGAGATCAGACCATGTTAGCGTTGCCTTGAGATCGATTGAATAGGAATAAGAATCTTGGTCCAGGGGGTTTTAGGGATGTTAGCAGGCTGACATCTTTCTCATTGGCTGCATGAGCGTGTGAGGATCGCGGGGTTACGTGGTCTTTCGCTGTTCTGGGCAGAGAATCAGGCAAAGGGACACAGTTGTAGGATTGAAATCGTAATACTCGGACTTCAAAAAGCCGTTTATCGTATACGGTGAAGAATAGACTGCTCTAGATTCACTCACGACGCGGGGTCTCTGGATCGTTTGCCTGCTGACGGCCATCATCATTGTAGGCTCTGTCGATGAAGCGAGGGTCCAAATCCCAAAGAGTACATCGTCAGTAACTACTATTAAAACGTTTTTAGCCTCGCATCAGTTGTTGCAATAGGGCCGCCTTAGTCGTTGTAAATGAGAATTTGCTGTTTCAGCAAAGAATGCCTTTACTATTTAGGCTAATACCCTTTCATGGCCGCTCACCAGGATTCTGAGCTTGGGTAAGAGCAGACATGCGACGCTTGACGAATGCGGATAGATGCGGCACGAGTTGATTTATGATTTTCTGTGGCTTGCACGCCTGTCTGACTTGGATACCTGAGTTCAATGTTAGAGGTTAACCTTGTTACCAAGGACAAGGTGTCCTGATACTCAGCAGGAAGAGCGATGCGTTGGAGGACATTATGTAAACACAGTAGAGAAATTAAGTGTGATATCTCGGTGCAAAATGTCCAAGTCGCTCTACCGAAATAGTTTCTGGTTCTTGGGTTTGAGATTATTGCCATGCGCAATTTAGTCATGAACAGCATGAAACTTGATCAAGATAAGCTTTTAGATAGCAAGCTCGCTGCCTGACTTTGCTGGCCAATAGCATTTCAAGTGACTCTGGGATGTGTGCTTTTGCGTTCAGGCTTAGAGCTTATTCCATCTCAGCTATATAGTGTAATTGGTAATGTGGGTTGGGGGTCAAGATTTGAGTTCATGCGTATCATCGTATACGCCAATGACAGAGATTGCAAAGCTTGTAGATAAGCTTTCTCCTCCAGGAGATGCTTTATGAAGAAGAATATTTAACCTTTCGTGAATGGCATAAAAAGTGAGTCGCATCTACCTGGTTCGTACTATGATTCTCAGTCCTACAAATAAATTCTAATCGTGACAAGCACTCAGAACATACCGTCACCTACTCGGACTACCATCACATTCTCATCATGGAGCCTTCCGAAAGACCGCTCGAAAACGAGGGCTTGTCAACATTTACGTGCTTTTCGCGTCTTCCTCCTGAGTTGCGCCAAATGATATGGGAGTGCCTGGTCTCCGTGCAGCGACACCTGAGGATAGAAGGCCGCTGGGGAAAGCCAGCCACGATTGGGTCTTTCTCAATCCCCAAAGGATTATATCTCTCTCGAATCTGCTCTGAAAGTCGAAAAGTCCTTTCTCGTGTTATCACATATCAGAGCATTAGTGGACATTTCAGCACTGTTCTACTGACAGCACTTGATGCACCCTCACTGGAGATCCTTTCTTCCCTTACAGCCGATATCGATTGCATTTCTATACCACGGGCTTTTGTAGTACAGTTGGAAAAGCTTTATCTAGCTTTGAAAAAGAGGGTAGCCGCCGGTGGTCGACAGATAAAAGTCATCTACCTTGGTAGAAGATATTATTATCCGGAACAGCGCCGGCCACCAGGGAATTACCTCGTGAAACCACACGTTGATTTCAAGATCACGACCAACCCAAAAAGGGTGTCCCGATCCCTTATGTTCGCGACTTATGGGGAAGATCCATCAGAGCTACGCTCAACTTGGGCGAGACTCACTTCGAAGGACGGAATCTCTGCACCAGTGATGAAACGGAGCATAACCTCGATCCCCGCAACCAGAGTCGAACGGTAGGGCCCGAATAAAATGCCTCTGGGAAAAGCCGCCGGTCCGTCAATCGGCTTGACCATTTTCTGTTCGGAGCTATCCATAGAGTCTTAAATTGATTGGACCTGGGATATATTGATGGAGCCTGACAGAGACTTGATGCTAGTAGAGAGCTTTCGGAGTCAACGGGAATAGTCAACGGAGAAAGAGACCGACAAGGGGCAAGTCAGACATGCCACAATACTATTATAACATCTTTCTCAGTGCCAATTACACGACAAGTGACAGAGATATTTAGTATATCGAATTGGTAGATGGACTGGAAAGTGTACATGGTTGCAAAACACGATGGCATGGAATCAACCTATCGCACTCAGAAGGCTAATTCATCTGCTACTCTGTACATTCACTGCTGTTGTTAGACGCAATGATTATCATGTCTAAACGGCATCGTCATAGTAGTTGATAAATCGGATAGAACAAGACAGAAGATGGCCCTCGAGGGGCAATGCAATTTCTAGTCTACTACTACGATGCGTCTGCTCCTCTCAACCCATTGACTCATTAGACAAGCTACACTTTCTTCCAAGCTCAACTCTTAGGGTACGGTACATCTTAAGCCTAGAACAAATCTAAAATCTTAAGATCAAGCCATTTGCGGCCAAGTCTCACTACAACCAGCCGAAGAGCCACATTCCAGGTCCAACAATCGCCGCCAGCACGGAGTTCCGGGAACCCACTACACCACTCTGAAAATCACCAGTAAGAACCTTCCAAATCCAGTGCTGACCCGAAAATTCAGGGCCCGCTAGTTGCCTCCGCCACTGCCCTGTTTCGAGACCATTAGTGCTTATATACAATGGATACCAGAAATGAAGCATAACAATCCTTATTCCTTTACAAAAGTCTCAAACAGACCAAAATCCTCAGACAATAAATGCAAATCACTCAGCCAAAGAGGATCGGCCCGTCAGAAATGAACAGGACATAAGCTCAGACATCTGCAATGCTGTCTGGTATGTTGACAAAGCCAAGTCTACAGGGGACCCCTGGAATGCTCAGCCTTGATATCCACCGCTAGACCAGGTCCGACATAAGACATTCCTCTCAGTGCGGTCTAGACGGAAATCCTACGATCCTTCGAGGTCATGGGTCCTGTATATAACAAGCGCGCCAAGTCGCGATGGACTCGGGCCAAGCTATTCTCTAGATCTCGCCATGCATATCGCTTCCTACGTCTCCGTCGCATTTACAGTACTTGGCCTGGCGGCTGCCTCGCCTAAGGGATGCGTTACTAAACGATCCCCTGAGCCAAAGTTGGAGGACGGTCATTACATCGTTGACCGCGCGACAAAGTTCGCTAATAAGAAGGTTTGGACGTTTAATGGGAAGAGTCTTCCTGAGGGTCTTTACTCGAGCGATTATCAAGTTGGAAAGACTCATGTTTTTACACCGTCTGGGGTAAAAGTCCGCAATGGATATCTTGAGTTGACGGTCCCTGGTGGACAAAAGTCTAAGCCGTACAAGGCTGCTGAGGTAGCGACTGAGATTGAGAACATCAAGTACGCTTCTGTCCGAACGACAGCTATTCTCAGCGAACCTGCAGGTGTTTGCAACGGTACGTGTGACCCGCCATCCCATTCATCGATATACTAATGTTTTCAGGAATGTTCTTCTACCAATCCGACAGCCAAGAGACCGACATCGAGTGGCTCTCCGATCCCAAATCCGAGTCCAACTACGGCGGTATCCGTAGACTATGGTTCACGAACCAAGACAACAACGGCGACGGCGAACCATCGCACAAGGACATCCTTCCTCCTGCGAACCCTACAACTACCGAGCACGAGTACAGAATTGACTGGACCAAGGGTCTTGTTCAGTTTTATGTTGATGGTGTGAAGCAGTGGTCTACCAAGAAAGATGTTCCCAATGTGCCTGGGCCTTGGATCTGGAATAACTGGTCTAATGGTGATAAGGGCTGGAGCGCTGGACCTCCTAAGCAGAATGCTGTGTTTAAGATCAAGAAGATTGAGATGTATTATAACACTGCGTAGAATATGTTTGGATAGGTGCTGGGTTCTGGATCATGTAAATATTTGCATTTGGGTTGAAAGCATTGGATTGGAGAAAATAACACGATAGAGTAAAGACTAATGCTGTCTGTGCAAGATCAATCGTCCTTCATTATTGCCCTTCTCCTTACATGGATGATGGGCAAGCTCGACGCTTCAATGTCCTTTGAAACAGAAGTTAGACCCGGAGGGGCATAAAATCTCAATCTTTGTGCATTTAAGTCTAGTCATGTATGGGTTGAACTCAGCCGATCACTGAAGAGATGGTAGTTAACGCGTCCAGCGGTGACACAATTCCGACAAACTCTAGATCTCTCGAATATCTGCGGCTAAACTAAGCTTAAAGGAGTTGCTGTCCTCGCTTGCAAGACAGGATGGATGAGGTTTCCGTCTGAGGAGAAGCGAATCGTGTATCACTTGTCACGAAACGAGGATTAAGCCGCTTCAGTGCCATTCTCTCAGTGAAACAGCATAAAATTCATAAGTCATTGTGTCCCTTTCTCGCAAAGTCCGCGTACCAAGCAAGATGCTATTCCGCCGCCGGGCTACTCTCCTTTGGCCTCTCAGGCTTCTGCCCATAAACACTGAACCTACACCACATTAGCATTCCAACCCACTCATTCAGCCATCACACAATATCACTTACACATGACCATAAGCCTGCGTCTTAGGATTCATAAGAACCTTTCTCATCTCCGCCGCAAAAAGCTGCATCTCCTCCGGCGACCACTTCATAATCTCACAAAGCGGCAACTTAACAAAACCATCAAGTGCCTGGCTAAACGACAATCCCACAAAAGTACCAAGCTCTTTCTTGTTCTTGTCCTTTGGCCAGCGTCCAATGGGAATTTTATGCGTTTGAGGGGTTACGGATACGAAGCCGGCGTCTTTGGCGAGGGTTGAGAGCTTGCCGTTGGAGAAGTCGAATGTGCAGCCGATTGTTTCGCCGACTTGGGTGAAGATCTTTGCCCAGCGTGTGAAGATACTAAATTTCGTTAGAATGGTGAGGAGGGGAATGGGGAGGGAAAGGGAGCGTACTGCTCGTCGTCGACTTTGATCTCAGGGTTCTGAGAGAGCATTTGCAGATCGGGCTCGATGTGCTGGAACCAACCACCTGGCTTGAGAGCCTTGTACATCTGACCATACAACCTATCCCAATCGGCGATGGTACCCTGAAGGTATCTAATGTGAATAAAGTCAAAGGACTCGGGTTCAAAGGTCCATTCGAGTTGAGCGTCATCGATCTGAAACTCGACATTTGGAGGGACAAAGCTTGGCTGGGTTGGAGTGATGTCTGTAGCGATAACGCTGGCGGATGGGTATTCGTCTGCTACGTTTATAGCCCAGATGCCAGTTCCTGTACCGATGTCGAGGATTTTCTACACCGTGTGAGGATGGGAGTCTATGGTGATGGAGAGACGTACCTGAGGGTTATCGCCGATGGGCGCAAGGAAGAGTTTGTCGTCGAGCATTAATGTCAACCAATGATGGCTAAACAGTTAGCCAACATGTCCCAAGGTTCTTGGTGGTAAACTTACATGAGATCAAGGGCTTCGAGTTGCGCCTCGTCGTTGGGGGCCCTGTTCATTAGCGACGCTTATTCTCATACGAGATAACTTACCAATGCTTTCCATATTTGGGATTGGCATAAGTCCTCCCCTGAAAGTACTTGTTCTCGAAAATGCTCGACGTGATCGAGGCAGTTGACTCGGTTTCACTACCCCGTCAGCTAAGTCCCAAACTTCATCTCCATCAGCATACCTATCAGCACTGAAGTTACTCTCAGTGTCGTTCCCCACGTCCAAATCAGGTTCCTACAAGATTAGCACTCGTCGATTACATCAGAGAAGGTAAATAACATACAGCTTCAATTTGGGCCGCCATCTTTTCGTTATGTTGGCACAAAGGGATGAAATAAACTCAGGCGTGCGGGGTCGGTGGTATCTTTATGTCTTTGTGGTTACATGACATGCCGAACTGCTTCTGTGCCGCAGGCGCTGAAATGCATCAACGGAGGACGCTATCCAGTGTTGGGAAAGTGACAGGTGGGGCTAGTTGCATTGCAGATGGGGGTCAATGGGGGTGTTTGTCTCTGCTTTGCTTGTTGGAAGGGGTATTATGCACGCAATCGTGAATAGACGAGTACTACCTGCATCTGTAGCAACCAAACCTTTATTCTGGAACATCTCAAGACACTACTCCATGTCAAAAGAATGCTTCATAAAGAAACTGTCATCTCTTGTCTCTTCTCTAGCCTGCGGGGCTAACTACGCTAATGCGGCCACGGCTCGACGAGACCCTTGTTACGGGCGTCTTCACAACAAGCTTTTTCAACAGTGGCATGCTTGGTTATTGGTCGTGCAAACTGTTTAACCTTTTGAGGTTGGGGAGCTGTTGTAACGTGTTCACTTGCTGGCCACTCATGCTGTCGTGATGCGATTGGAGGCGCTCGACATTGCACCAGCTGCATGTACGCCATGAAACGTTGGAGATGGCTGCATGTACGACAATGTGACTGTAAATGCCATTGATAAGTTCCACTTCATTTGTGTTACAGTCTCTAGAGACATTCAAAACTTAAAAGCGCACAAAATCACTCCAGTAATTCCAATCCAACAGATCATCGCCGACATTAAAATCCCATGCATCCAGTGCACTAATGGCCATCTCCGCATCGCCCTGCCCCCCTCTCTTACTCCAAAGCAATTCAATACAAGCCAGCACCGGTTCACCATCAGTCAACGCCTTCCGCCTCGTCTCCCAAGCCTCCAATGTCAAGTTCCCAAAAGCAGTGTACAACGAATTATCAACACTATCCACCAATTCAGGATGATCAGCATACAAACTGTCAACCAGCTTCCACGCCAGATTAATTCTTGGTCCTGAAGGTCGTCTGCGGAGTTCGCTTATGACATAGATCCAAGCGTCGATTTGGTAGAGTGATGTTAGATGGGTAAACATCTGGGATGAGAATTTACTCTCAATGCCCACGTTGACGAGTTCCAAAAACGACAGTGCTGCATTGAAGAGAATATCGCTATCCTCTTTCGTCATGTAAACATCTGCATCGCCTGGTGCTGCTCTAGCCCTTGGGTGATGCAACCTAAAGCGCATTCTCGCAATAGCTAGTTTGGCCATTGCATACGTCAAGTCATGAAACGGCACCGCTCTATCAAGCTTGGAAAGATATTTCTCCGTGTAGATAGCTTCAAGCTCGTTGATCGCTTCGTCTTCAGCTTTGGTCGATCCTCCAGGCCTTCCGAAGCCGGGCGCTATGCAGTCGAACACTTTGGCTGCTTTGGGAGATGAGCGGAGCCATTGTGTTACTTCGAATTTCATCAATACGCAGAGCATTTCTGTAGGGCCGGTGTGCTGGGTTGGAGGTTCGAGCATGTCGGGATGGAGGTCTGCATCGTTGATGTTGAAGGGGAGGCGAATATCCCCGAACTCTGATCTTGCTAGTTTTATTCCTGGTGTTGAACTAGCGCGCACTCGAGAGTCGAGACCTTTGATCTGCCACCATAATCTTATCCGCATTTCTTTCTCGAAGAAGGATAGTTTTGAGTCGGTGTCTGATTTGTGTAGACCCATCATCTGTCCAGCTCTTATAGCTACAGCCGTCATGGTACTAGCCAGCTCTGTTTCTGGATTTGAAAAGGTAAACAGCACCATAGCCTGAAGAGTCTCAAGATCCTTTGTGGTCATGAAATCGGCCGCAGTAAGCGCACGTATCGTAGCGGTGCGATAGCGCGTGAGCAATGCCCCTCTTTCTTCTCCCAAGGACGACAGGCAACCTTCTGACGACAGTGACGTGACTGAAAGAAGGTAAATAGAAAACATTAGTGCTGAGAGGGGTTTCGGTATGTTTGCTACATCCCAGCTTGCTTCTAGAATACGCTTCTGGAGACTTGGGACGTGAACGACCTTTATAAGGGGATTGACGCACTCGACAAAGGTCTGCCAGTAGAAGAAGATTTGTTTTGGTTCGGGATGATTCTCGTACGCTTTTGATTCAGGGTCGAAGATCATGGAGTGGAATGATGGTGAGGGATGGAGGAAGGGGTCGTCTTTGTTTCGTAGTGTAAGCGTGGGAGGAAACTTGAGCTGTAGAGATGTCAGGCGCGGCGCCATATCATTATTTGTATAACCTACCTCATGGCTCAGTTTTGACCAAAGACATCTACATACGTCAGTTTCAGTGTTACGGATGGGCATGACGACTTACAATTCTGTCGCAGCATCCTCGACTGTAGAATCATCCTCCCTCTTGGCCTCCAACCCCGACCCCACCCAAACATTAGCATGTTGACTATAATCCACGCCACTCTTCTTCATCAGCTCCTCATACTTTGCCAACCTCGCCAGCAAATCCTCATCAGCAGCTCTCTTTCGAGGTTTCGGCGGAGGAGGCGCTTCGTAGGTACATTCTGCTCTACCTTTCTGACAATTTGAGCAGGGATGTTGACGATCACACTTTACTTTGCGTCGGGCGCACATTGAACATGCGTATTTTCGTAGTTCTGCCATGATGGTGATGGGGAGTGTAAGGTACAAGGGAGAGAGAGCGTCAGTGGTTTCGGTGGCTTCGGGGGCGCGTAGGACTCGGGGATGTCGGCGCTGGGAGGGGCTTAGCGTCGGTATTTGAGAAGTCCGAGATTTAGGTAGTTCGTTTGTTCGTCTGACAATGGAACATGCTGCGCAGCGGGTGAGTAAGAGAATTGATAGAATAATCATAGCTTTCCGATCGAATGAAGTTTTACTCATCTATGCGGCTGTGCAATGGCAAGTCGCAACGCCTGCCGTGAGCCGTGAGCGTTGCGTGGGAAGTATCGCAGGGATCTTTCCCGTCGAATCACATGCCGTTTGAAGCCGATGATCAATTGCGTATTCCCTCTCAGCCTCGACCGCGCTAGTTCCAGCGAACCAAGATTGACTTTCTCGCCTCCCGAGGCACGCTCGGATACGAACGACTTAGCGGGGGCACGCGAGAGTACTTATTATCCCAAACCTCACATCTTCATCCTCATAGACTCTGTTTCACTCCATTGCACGCCATGCCAGACGACAGAATCACCCTCGAAGAAGCCCATCGGCGCTTCAAAGAGCCTCTCCCCAAACTAACCGCCATCAAATGCTCCGTCATCGCTTATGCGCTACGAGCCTTTATCGTCATTGCGAACTATGGTCTCTCGCTGAAAGAAAAGATGGTTACGCCTGCTACCGCGCCGACTCTTACAAAGTCATACGCGTGTCGGCCAAAGCTATCACTACGGTACGTCTTCAACTCAGAGCCTTGACAGGATCTAACAGTCATAGAATGTTCTTCCCCAAAACCTTTGATGAAACCTTTGGAGAAAAGCTCCCTACGGTGTTTACCATCCATGGCGGCGGTTTCGTCATGGGCGATCCTCATGATGACGATCACTTCAACTACACCTTCGCCAACATGCACTCTGTTCTCGTCGTCGCGCTAGATTACTCCAAATCACCACGTACTCACTTCCCAACCCCAGTATACGACCTCGAAGCGCTCATCCTGGCTGCTCTCTCCGACTCATCTCTCCCAATTGATCAAGACCGCGTTGCAATCATGGGTTCATCAGCTGGCGGAAACCTCGCGCTCTCTGTAGCCCTCCTTCCAAGCATGAGCGGGAGTGGCGATGGCGTACGACGCATCAAGACCGCTGTGCCGATGTATGCAGTCGCCGACATGTCTGTGAGGAAAGAGTACAAGATACAGACTCGACAGTGGAAACCTTCATTTGGAGGGTTTCGAGCAAAGAAGACGGATATGCTGTTTCCGCTTTCGCCAGTTTTCGAAGCTGCGTACACGCTACCCGGTCAAGACCATCATGATCCACTGCTGAATCCTATTTTCGCTAAGAAAGAGCAACTACCGCCAAATATCTTCTTCCTCGCGTGTGAGCTTGATATGCTGGCGGGAGAATCGTGGAGAATGATTTGTCGACTCATAGGGAGAGAGATTGAAAGTGAGACTGTGGGGAGAGAAGAAATTGGGCCTAGGGGGGAGTTGATATTGGATGATGAGAGGTATTCGTTCGAGACAAAGACGAAAGAAGGAAGTTATCGGTGGTTGTTGATTCCGGATCAGATTCATGCGTATGATAAGTATGAGAATCTGGTCTTGCTTCATGGGGACAAAGAGTTGTCTGAGGATGCTGAGTTGAAGTTGGTAGAGGCTCAGAAGGTGATTGGCAAGTGGCTGTTTGATGGGCCGTTTGCTTGAGGATTAGATCGAGATAGCCGCAGTAGAAACATACTTATTCCAAGAATTGGTCAGTCTCTGAAGAGTAACGGGTCAAATTAGCTATCTATAGGGTCATAACTCAGTACAGTCTTCTCTCAACCAGCAGGGTTCATCACTGATACTCCAACGAACTGCTTAGGAACCTCCTCCTCCACCACAACCACCACCACCTCCTCCGCAACCACCGCCACCGCATCCTCCTCCTCCGCCTCCACAGCCTCCAGCTCCAGAACAAGCAGCCCCAGCACATCCACCACCACCATCTCCACCGCCCGCACATCCTCCACCCGCCGCATTACCTCCACAACTTCCCGCCGCACACCCAGGGGCAGCTCCATACGCATACGCCACCGGAACAAACACAACCGGTGCCATGAAGGGTCCATACACTACACATATCAGTCAGCATTTAACTTTTCGTTCAGGGGAAGCTAGACTCACTCCAGTAGGAATAACCCCAGTGATCGTAGTACTGATCCTTGGGAGGAAGCTTACGACCCTTCTTCTCAGCGCGTTTACACGCCTTTTGGTAGTTCTCTTCTAGGCGCTTGTTCTGAACCTCTCGAAGTCTGTTTTGCACTTTTTCAACGTGGCTTGCTGCGACGAGGCCTTCGTTTGATGTCCTGACGGCGTTGTGGGAGGAGATATGGGCTGAGTTGTCGGGAGGACACATATCTGCTGCTCCAGATTCGTAAAACTTGTCGGCAACTACATTTATCAGTTATGAGTCTTGTACAAAAGAAGCAACTTACTCTTTTCGCTGTGGGAGAGCTTGAGAACGCGTCCGATTGATGTTACGTGTGCGGCTCTTACACTCTCGCAGTACCAGCATGTACACTCTGAGTAAACCTCGTCAAACATCTCTTGGTAAATCTTGCTCGTCCACTCAAATCCATCGTTTAATTTCTCATCCTCGATCTTATCATCGTGTCGCACGTACTTGAACACTCGTTTGGTAGTATACATAAAGTACGACAATGGCATGAGCTGGTGGGTATGCCAGCCAAGATCAACATCAAGGGTAGGAACAGCAGTCTTCTTGGGATTCTTAGCGATGATCCTCATGAAGCGGTTATACTTCAGACAACATCTGTCCATGGTCTCTCGCGCGGTGGGGGAGTGCAGCCAGTCGAGCTTGCACATCTTTTCAGCAAAGATTCCCTGTCGCATCACGGCGCCGCAGAGATCAAGAGCAAAAGGGCTGAAGTTCTCCCAGTATCGAGACATCATCTTTCGAATACAGACTTTCGAAAAAGCCGGTACGAGCCCCGCTCGTCCACTTGAAACACTGCCGTTGATAACAGCGAGAGCACTCGGTTTGAGAAGTGCCTCAGACTCAATCAACTTGCGAACAGTCTCCATGGTAGGCGGATCCTCGGGATCAGGCGAATCAAGAAGATTCTGGATCTGAATGCGCAAAACATGCTGGATCATGCGATTGGGAAACATGCGCTGATCGAATAAGTTTCCCTTGCGCACGGTGATGGGAACGGGTGTTCCGCTGTTCGGCCAGAGAATCGTCCCAGGCATAGGATAACTCTTGAACACGACGTTCTCAGCATCTTTGCAGAACTTGACAACGCTGAGGGTCTCCTTCGTCACGCGTGTATTGCACTTTGGACAGCGCGCCTCGAACCTGATGTCGCCATAGCCTGCGCCCATTAAGCCCGGCCGATCTGGGGACTTGGGTGTTTCTTCGAGACCGCAGGTAGTCCAGGGGACGTCGAACGCTTGCGCGCAGTTCTTGTTAGGACAAGAGATGGTCTTGACGAGGGGGTCGTCGACGTTTTCCCATTGACGGCCTGTCTGAGCGACCCAGCGTGCCTTGTCGTCGTCGGAGACGTTGTAGCTGAAGGAGCCGTCGATGGCGGCGTTGACGAGACCCCATGGCATGCCGGACTGCCAGAATTGACGGTGGCCTTGACGGATGCAGTCCTCGAGGAAGTTGTAGGGGTTCAACATGTGAGAGTGATATACCATCAGCACATCTACAGTTTGTCAGTTTGCCTCTTTTCGGGCGCCGATGGACTCACCAAGAGGCGGAAGGGCCTTCTTCTCCCACCAACGAGGCGCATCACCAACAGGAAACTGTGCATAAGACGGAGAGTTCTTATCAGTCATGACACCCTCCGTCAACGGGCTTAGTTCCCTCGGGAGTGTATTCCACCACGCCTCATACCGATCCACAGCCCTCGCGACAAACAGCGCCCACCGCTTCTCACGGATTTTGCTCAGTGATTTCTTCTTATCTTCTAGTTCGCGGTTAAACTCCCCCGCGGCGGGATGCTCATCAACGTCGCCGTTCTCATGGACTACCATGTTTCCATCCGCGCGAGTATCCCATAATCCCCATAGGCCATCTGTGTAGCCGATGTCTTCCTTCAGCGCTTCGAATGCGAAAAGGAGACGGAGATGGGCGAGGCAGGTGCTGGAGTCTGGTTCGTGGGGAAGGGAGTCGATTTGGAGATCTGTAAATGGGGATATGAGGTCATCTTGGACGGGGGCGGGTGCATCGTCCACGGCCTGATAAGCCGGAGGGGCGGCCATTTTCAAGTGTAACTGTGTAATCGATTTGAAAGTAGTAGTATTCTTGCTTGAAGAAATGAGGTTGATAATTGTCTTGTTGTTGTGTGATCTGATTGTAAAGAGGAAACTTGGCAGTTTATATCACGGAACTGTGCCGCGGTGCTGGACCCCTCCATCTTGCCATGTTCTCCGCGTTTGCATCATTTGCGGGCAAGCGAGGCAGTGCAGGCGCGTGTGTGACTGGTTGGATAAGCATCCCCAGCGGAATTTGATCACAAGGATAAATTAAATCATGCCGATGATCCGATTCTCACTCCCAAGCCAAATGCTGGTGCACTAACATGTCTGCGGGGTAATGCACGTTATTGGGGTAGTGTCTGTTAGGCTAATAACGAACGTTACAGCCACCGCCCGGCTACGCCCACGCAACAGGCAACAGAATTCTGGGTGCTAAGCCCTGAAGAGATCTACGGGGGCGATTGCTGCAAGGCTGGGCGTAATGATCAACGCCAAGATGGAGCATCTGATTGAATGCGAGAAATGGAAGGATTCTTGCCGTCCTTCTAGAAGGCCTCGGGCTATGCCTTGCTTTGGGGCTGTGATGTCGCTCTGCATGCCTATCACGTCTGTTCTGGACCATCACGAATTGGGGGCCGAGGACCAACACAACACGTCAGCGATAAGAAATCAGGTCATTGGGATTTGACAATGACAATTACGTATCAGGCGAAGCTGTTGGCTGCAGGTGAGTCTACGTGCGCGACGTATCTCAATTGGGAATGCGAAAATTACATGACGGCCCGCGATACCTGCGCGACGAGAGAATCATCTGATCTGCCCGGGGAAATCAAGCCTTAGATCCGACAAGTAAATTAACGGGTCAAAAGCCCCGATCTTATAATGCGTGGCTGGTATCAGTGGCTTTTTCGCGAAACATTGCGTGTTGGCTGCACCATCATCTCGGTGTTTTGGCGTAAGACGGGCCATTCACCTCAAATAAGCCGGTGCAAATCACCGATATCACAGTGTATTTAGACTTCATCGCGCAAATAAAGTTATCAGATCAATTCTTCATCATTCATATCCCACTATTTCCATAAAATGTCCACACTCAAAGTCCTCGTCGTAGGCGGAGGCATCGCCGGCCCGTCTGTAGCCCACTGGCTCTCTCGCACCGGTGCAGAAATCACCCTCGTCGAGCGCTCCCCAAAGCCCAGAACAAATGGTCAACAGCTTGACCTTCGGCATCAAGGTGTAGCTGTCATGAAGAAGATGGGTATTGAGCCTGCGATTCGCGCTAAGCATGTCCATGAAGTTGGGACGCAGATGATTGACACGAATGGGAGAACAAAGGTGTTTTTTCCGACGATCCAGAGCGGGACGGGGCATCAGAGTGTTACGACTGAGTATGAGATCATGCGTGGTGATCTTGTGAATATTCTGTTGGGGCTTACGCGGGATAAGCAGAATGTGAAGCATCGCTTTGGAACAAGTGTTGCGAGCTTGACGCAGGATGAGGAGAGTGATCCGAATGGAAAGGTTCATGTCGGGTTTGATGATGGACAAAAAGATGACTTTGATCTCGTCGTCGCTGCTGATGGGACGGGTTCGAGGACGCGCCAGCTCATGCTTGGACCTGAAGCACCCGATCCACGACATTTCCTCGGTGGCTACATCGGCTTCTTCAGCACCCTCTCAAAACCACACGACACAAACCGCTTCACGTTCTGTCACATGCCTGGCTCATGCTGGCTCGGTACAAGAAAGGACAGCCCGGACATGACGCGCGTGTACATGAACATACAGAGTCAAAATGAGGGTCTTGCGGCGGCGCACAAGTCGGGAAAGCTAGATGATCTCAAAGCTGCATGGGCGGATGTCTTTGCAGATGGGAAATGGGAGAGTGCTCGGTTCATGGATGCGTTGAAGAATTCACCAGAGGCAGATGATCTGTACTCCACGCCCTGCCAAGAAGTTCGACTCCCGCCTGGATCATGGTCCAAAGGCCGTGTCGTAGCCCTCGGCGACGCAGCGCATGCTCAGACTGCCAATGGCTTCGGAACAACATGGGGTATCGTCGGAGCGTACATCCTCGCAGGTGAAGTAGCGACTCTGCACAAGCAAGACCCCAGCAAAGGAGTCTTGCAGGGCGTTAAGAAATACGAGGAGGTCTATCGACCTATAGCGACATGTATGCAGGGCGAGCAAAGCGCATTTGCTAGAGCGGTGTTTGCGCCAAAGACGCAGTTTGGGGTGCAGATGCTTCACACGCTGGGAAAACTGGCATCGTGGTTCAAGCTAGATCAGGGAATGGGCCTTGATTCCAAGATTGCAAACTGGCAGCTTCCAGAGTATCCGGTACTGAACGCTGAGAAATGAAATGGGGGGTATCAATCAACCAAGCTGTATGTATAATAGTTAGACACGTAATTCATCTCTCCTCATGATTACAAAACTCGCCTCAAGATGAGTCAAAACGCACAAAAGGGGTATATATCCAACGAAAGGTTCAAGGTATCAATATCACAGATCACAAGGAAATTTCATCATCGGGCACTATTCTGCGACGACAGGGAACCTCTACCGCCAGACTCAGTCATGCTAGGTGTATGACGTTCACGCTCCTGCAGCCGCGATATGGAGTTGACGTCTTTGGCGCCTGGTAAGCTGATTGCGTCGTAGTCCAGATAGGCGTACGCACGCTGGCCCTCAATGACCTCCTCGACGTCCCGTGGGCTGCGGGAGCGGCGCATGGCGATGGAGTTGGTGTAGGTGTTTGAGGCGTGGCTGAGGCCGTTGGCGGGATAGGTGGTGTTGCCGGAGGAGAGGCCTGGGATGAATTTGCGGAAGATGGGGCGGAGAAGAGCGAGGCAGCCTGGGGGAGTTAGTAATGGTTGAATGGGAATGGGGGGGAGGGGGAGGCTTACTGGTGAAGACGGCGAGGTGGACTTCGACGTTGGCCCAGACCATGGCGAGGGAGAAGTCGGAGGGGAATTCTCGTG